>DWPA01000342.1:0-27056 GCA_018251375.1 Calpodes ethlius
TTTCACCCTCCTTCTACAATCAAATGCGATGAGACATGTATAAGTTGAAGAATCAAATAGTCAGTAGTCAGCGGGTTTCCTGTTTTTCTTTTGTCATGTAAATTCGTATGCTAAAAAACTCCTGTCTACTTTAACCGTCATCCATTCAGAATCGAATGTAAACCAATAAAGTAGCAGTAAGTAAAGGAAACTTATTCAGCCTAAGATGCTAAGAGTTACACAGATATAAAAAATATTGCGAACAATGTCACATCGAGTCTCTCGTAAGAGCTGCTGGTTTTAATTCGACATCAGATATTCAGCTGCTGTAAGCCATAATGTCGTCGAGGTATTTGCGGCGATGTGTAATTGGTGTGCGTAAGTGGACCGCGGCGAGGTAAAGACGAGGCAGAGACGAGGCGGAGACGGCCGCCGCGGGTGTCGCGAACTGACACGTCCCCGCCATCATAGGGTGCGTGAGCGCGTCCCGCCGCGTGTGACCAGAATATTGAATTGCTCTCGTAATGTCAACGCTGTTTCTGATTCAGTTCACAATAAAGTAAGATAAATAATTTTATTATAATTGATTACCTATTTAAATAATTACTACTTAGGTCATCATACATATAGGACGAGTAGCATTAACTAGATACTTAGAGCGAGTCGTCCTGAAAATCAGCGGCACCTGAATTGCAAGAGAGCGTGCCTTTTTGTTATGTTTTTTTTTTCTTACTCTTTGTTTTATTGTTCGTATGTGTTGCTTGATGGGAACTTTTATTCTTTAAAGTAGTAAGCATTCAAAATCTTGTAGCTCTAGTAGTAGTACTGCTGGTTTAAACTTGAAGCTTAGATATGTTAAAAATAATATGAACGTAATAAACAAATTAAAAATTCTGATAAATAAAATAATTTTGTAATCATTACAGCATCACGTGACATAAAAGAAAATGACGTCACCTGTTCACAGCGTGTACTTTTTAATCTATGTTTATGTAAAAACATCAAAGTTCTCATCATTAACAAAAAGTATACAAAACATCATCGTTTTGAGCATTAAAAAATGTCAACATCCTAATCGTTTTTTTTTTAATAATACCAATAAAAAAAATTTGAAGTATTAGCTAACAGTAAAAAATAATTTACTTATGATATCAGATGCAACATTATTCCCTTTATAGGTTTAACTTTAACAACTTGACATTTACGATAAATGATTGATATGGTGATGAATAACTATATCATTGTTAGTTGTTGTAACCACCATTTTTGGATATAATTGCTTTAAATAGCGCATGACTAGTTTAACTGACTATATTTTATTTCATTTTACTACAATATAATCTATTATATAATTTAAAGTACTATTATAACACGACATGATCAATCCATGGACCTATTTCAATAAACATAGGAGAAATATGTTTTAAAATTATCATACATAATATATTATTTTAATTGATTGTAAGATCATTTTTACGTTATAATTGCAAAAAATAATACGTGTCAATTTTAGTATAGACTCATTATAGTATTAACTATGGACTTTGGGTGGTATACTAAACAATATGTATTTATCATAATTATCATTATGAGATGTAATTATCATTATAAGATCATGTAATATGGTTCAAAGTGAAGTCAAACTAGTTTTTTTAATAATTATGCATAATTAACAGTAGTAATTGCTCTCGTAACACTTCAGGGAGCCCATACCATACTGGTAGTATGTGTTAAACGGATTTTTTTAAGTTGATATAATTATATTTTTTATCTGTGAACCGATTCAAATAAACGAATCACAAGCTTACTTCAATGCACTACGGAAAATATCATTCATCGCGGTCAAACTATTGTCTAAAATCAATCTTACATAACCTCATTGCGGTGACAAATACTTCCGATAATATTTTTCATTCATATCTTCCGTGTACAGATATCAATCTATTTTATTATAGATAGGTATAAAATCTATCCAAGTTAAAGTAAGTATAACATGGGAAGACTAAGACTTGTATCTGTGTCCAAGTTAAAGTTATTACTTGCCTAAGTAATTCATTAAGCCACTACACGCAGTTATTTTATTAATAATGTCAACAAATTAAATGAATAAATAACTATACACACGTATACATAGGCGCATGTTAGGATTACCTGTGTTGTAACTGTGTGTGGGTGCCAAGGACAAGACGTGTACTTAAAAACATATACATCCAATTCAAAAATAGAAATTAAACATCATTTCTATGTCTGCCTCACAGAAAATCGAACCCAGGATCCTTTCAATGGCAGTGTCCAGTATTGTCGGCGATTGTTTAAAAATTGTCGCTAAGTCTCACTCAGTTCAAAGTATAAATATAGTTGATTGAGTAACAATTTAATTTTAACTTGACTATAGATACAAGTGTAAGATTATTAGGATTTTATTGTTATTACTCTCGTCGGCATGTTATTTTGGACTGTGAACTAATAAATCGGGTCAGGTCCACGAATCGCCTCCGTATCTTTTGGTCTACGATGGCGATAACCTTAATGTTGATTTATTTACCCTAAATATAATTTTCCACAACAAACATTCTAATTAGGAGCTCGCACACTTAGATTTCGATCATTTTTTAAGAACATTTAAGCTAAATTGTTTTTAAAACGGTATGATAATGGTCATGACAAGAAGACAAAAGCATTCAGGGGTTATAATGGGGTCCTTCCTTTCGCTGGTAGACAAACGTGAGGGTACTAAGGTCAGTGGTTAAGTAATGGTTGACGTCGTGGAACAGTACTAAGTGAGTCAAAAGTTCTGCGAACAAGATTAAACATCTGCGACAGAACAATTTCGTTGCGAGATAGACTTTTCCGGTTAAGGGGTAAGGGGTCACGCCCTCATATGCTTGATAAAAGACGCTAACGACGTATAGCCGCAGATGCTAGTAATAATCCTGAAGAGGAATCTAACGAGTTCTGTGTGTCAAGTTATATTGGTATAATATGCAAATAATAGGGCCCTCGTCACGTCTGGATGTCTGTGGACACCGTAACGATGGCGGGCTTTTGTCGCTCATACTTACAATTTATTGGGTATTTTGTATGTACGCCGCGATCTAAATGGATACACCCACCATTTAGTAAGCTTGCCATGTATACTGCTGTTTCGAACTGCATACCTCTTAGCGATGAGCAGGCAATTGAAAATGTTAAGTAGGTATTCTTATATTTACTATTGTATTTAAGTAATCCTTAAACAAAACACGTGCGTGTATTCAGCGGTGTTAACTATAAAATGAAAAATATTAACTTGAGTGGTTGAAGAAAATTTTTTTTTTTTTATAATAAAGTTCTTAACGGGAATTATATCCATAGGTAACTATTTGTTTACTTAATGTGGATATTAGGCTCTTTAACTTTGTAATAATAAATATGTCTGGGATAAAATGGCAGATTACATTCACGAATACATCTCATTAAAACAGAAGATAAGAAGATGATAAATTAATATTTTCCTATAATTAGACTTTTAACGCGGGTTATAAGGCTAATGATAATCGTTAAAAACATAAAAATAAATACGTTAGTATTAGTCGTTACAACTTTTTCTAAAATACCACTGGAATATAACAATTTTTTTTTGGTAAAATGTTGATGTTCCCATACTAGACCGCATGCCGTATTTTTTACCTGTAGTTACTTTTTCAATTCACAACGAAGTAAAAATAGGCATTAGTAAATTGTTTTGATATTAATACGTCCGATTTCTTCACGGAAATTTAATTCAGTGGAACAGTGGAGTGTGGACGTATTTTTGAGAAAAATAAGAACACTTAAGTATGCAGATTTCCTAACGAATTGGGGTTAACCATCTAAATCACCTCTCTATGTCATTTTCACTTGTTGGATGTCAGATCAATGATTAATAGCTCAGACGATGCAATAACGAACGAAACATTGTACTTTAATATAGCAAAATATTCATGAATATTAAAGGTTTCATATACTATACCATACCTGCCTTACTGTATATATCTGTAGGTACAAAAATTGTAACTGGTACATGTCTGTACAATGTACAGGGGAGATCATTATTAACGTAATTCGTAACATTTTATGTGTGTATATTTCAGCTTATTTAACAAATGGCTTAACCTATTAAGATGCGGTTTTTATTTATTTTTTCTTACATAAACATGAGGCATCATTTAGCGTTTATTTCAGTCGTATGTCAAATGAAAAAGAGTTAAAATATAAATTTAAATAATTCTGTCAAAATATTTTTTCGACTGTTCATACCTACATAGGCTGTATGACTATTTCCAAAGCGAAGGCGGTTATTAGTATGCAATATAACACGCATAATAGAGTCAGCAAAGCAATTTTGTCTAGACTGAGCGTATAAGACAATTTTATATATATGTTAATCTATAATGGGGAGTGAAGTATGGAGTAAAAAAAAATAGTATGTAGGTATGAGGTAGGCAAGCTACATTTTTATGTACCTATGCAAGTTATATTTTGCTGTTTGTAATTAATTATCGTACATTGTTGAATAATGTTATGTTGTAAGTATTAAAATAATGAACTAACAATGTCTGAAGCTATTGTATTTTGATTTATTGATTTGACTCAATCACGTTCTGATTGATAGATCCGATAGCAATTAGTACTTACTTTATAATTTATAACTTGTACACATGACGAGAAATGTCGCCTCTGTGTATCTGACTGACAGAGCAAAGAATATTCAGATAGGTAGTACCTATCTTTACCACAATGAAAAAAAACCGAGTTAAGTTATTATACTTTTTTTTACAGTTTATATACGTTTTTGAAGAAATAGTTTTATATTAGGAGTTCCTTCGACTTCTGGCATTTTCCATCATTACAATTAATTATTGTAAAAATGTGACCCATCTCATCAATAATTTTCCAAATCGATTGATAAATAAGGGAGTATTGAGGGAACATTAAAAAAACACTCTTTTTTTGAAGCTGATTAAAATTGTATTTTAATATATTTCTAATTCATTTTAAGTATATGTTTATTTAACATACAAATAAATGTTCTGAATGTAAAAGTATTCACACAGAATTCTTTTAAGCTTATGTTATCGCACACACACACACGCCTATGTTTCATTAATAACTTTTTTAAACAAGGTTTTAATTTAACTATACATTCGTTTTGCGTTCGAATTTCGAACTTTATTCAAATTGTCAAACAGAAACTTTACATTGACACTTTAAAATATTCCTTTTTTATTTTATAATAGCATTTATAACTGTAGTTACATATACAATTCTGCGACCTGCAATTATTTTCTTTTAGATATACCAAGGCTCAGACTCCAATGTATGAGCATTATTCTTAAAAAACTGGTACAGAGGTTTTCCTTTCACATAAAAACATATAAAATATACATTTTTTAGTACAAAGTTAAATTCTTTTACTTAATTGCTAACTAACCTATCATATAAAATTTAAGATTCTGAATGAGTACTAGAACTAGGGGTAGGTTAGATGACTGTACAATAGGTAATTATGTTACAACGAGTTGGTGAAATCTTGAAAAATGAAACCTGAGAATGCGCACAAGTAAACACAACGATTTCAGGTTCATTAAATTCGTCATAATTAGTTTTCTCCATTTCGTCTGACGCTAAGTATCTGATGATGTAAGTGTGTGTCCGATGAGGTTGTGGAATACCTTATCTATTATTAAACCCATCGACTTTGAACTCACTAGATCGTCTTTGGTAAATGATTTTGTTTCACAAATCAATGATATTACCTGATTATGAATGCGTAACATTTTTGTAAGAGTTTAAGAAGAATAGCATCTAATTTCAAAAATTAGTGATCCCGGTGGTTTATAGAATTGTCAAGATTATTATTTTTTTTCTTTTTAGTGCACTTTATTCCTAAACGTGTGTTTTAGTTTAGTTAAACACTTTTTCAGTATTAAAACTGAAACATATACATCTATAAGAGGTTTTATAATATTATATAGCTATTCGAATATCTTGATTAGATTATTTATATAGTAATAGTTTATAAAGTAATCGGTTTCTGCTTTCAAAATATAGGTACGTAATAATAATATAATACACAATTAATATTTATTCTCTGTAGACATCGGCGTAGTTTTCATAATTTATAAATTTGTATGTAAGTATAAATTAAAATAATCATAATATAAATTCTGATATAATGAGTCATAATTACATTTCAGCATTATATATATAAGACTGTTTGTTTCAAAAGTCATTGTATTGTAATATGTTGCCTGCAGGTATTGTGCGAATACAATACAAAAATACACGTAATCCTTACAATAATACAATACGACCATGCTCTCTTTGGAAGCTACTTTTATCTTCTCCCGGCTAGATACTTACTTGTATGGAGGCTCTTATCCTCTATGTAATCTGTCTTCTGTAAAACGATGTATTTACTTCTTTATGTTAAAACTTTTTATCACCTAACTTGAACCATAAAATGGAGACAGGATATTTTGTGTTTATAATAGATAGCCTAGAAGTTGACGTCAGCTTGGCCCACGAGACAATCAAGAGATTCAAGCCCAGCAGTGGGATAGTTGTGGGTTGTACTGACGTAATTATATTTCACTCACTGAAACTTTCAGAAATCTGCCGTTGGCTTACTCACCACTCGGCCTGTAACTCGATAAGGGGATAGTTCTCGTAAATGTGCACTTAGTGCGTCATAGTACTAATCCGAATGTCCTATTTGGAGTTAAGCTACTAGTTATAACTTATCTGTGTCTATGACGTATTAGCATAAACGTCCTTTATACGAAGCCGCCGGTGCTGGCGCCGCGTCGCGCCGATCACATTAGATTGAACACGGGAAATTACATAGGTTGTTGAGATACCTGCGAATAGACAACTATTTGCCACATAATTGTACCCGTTTACCTATACTTGAGACATTAACAGCGTGATTTTTAGAATATTATTATATGTTTAACTTTACGTAACGCGTGTGTAATTATGAGATAATGTGGCGCAGTTAGCAATGTTTTTATTAGTGGTTTTATTTGTTGTTTACAAAAAAGATGTGACTTGATTCTCACTTAAAAGCGAAATAGGTTTTTCGTTTTTGCTAATTATTGTGTCGGAACTAAGCAAAGTTTTCATTGGTAGTCTATGCATTTAGTTCTTTTTTATTTTACTGTTTTTTTTCCAGTATTTGATAATTACGCGCGGTTGAACGTGCCAGAGAATAGTTATTTATCCGAAACACTTTTTGAGATTATTGAGAAATAATATTGTTGGCAACGGAAATATTACATTCCTTTTACAGTCAAACTGAAAAAAGAAAGCTACTATATTATCTTATAGAATAGTGCACTTGGATATAGTCCTCTTCTTAATTAATGCTGCTTTGACTGGTCCCAGTAAAATATTAAAGTCGTATTTGGAATTAACTCAATAGTCATATGGATTACCTTTCTATTATAATTTTTTTTTGGTCCTCGAAACATAAAGTATTTAGAATCCTCCATCCAAGTTAAAAATAAACTGTAAATTTAACTTTATTTTCTGACACGCGAAACTCTGTAGTTTTCGCTTTATTTCACAAATACTAAAACAAATAAAGTTTAGTGTTACTGGATAGAGGCAACAAAATTTAAAGTTACGTTCTACGGTTGCCAAAACGGAGCTGTTCTATTTGGCAAACACAGTTAACTTTATGTTATGTAACCGATTGTGGAAAATCTCTGTGTTAAATCATTTTCATTCATGGAAGATCCGGTTTCGTTCTATTCCGTATAGTAAATAAACTTTATAGATGCCAAAATATTTTGCTCTTTTTAGATTTCGTTATAAAATGGTTGGTGATTCACATCGTGGAATAGCGATGTATTACGTTGCTTTTGTAAAGTCACGGGAATAAATACTTCTATATTATATTAGAAGACTTAATAAATAGAAGATACCCTAGCGAACCTTGTCTGAAGCAATACGGGCATTAGATATGGTAGTGAAAGTTTGTTACTATAATGATAACTTAAAATTTCAAGTTTTCTTGAACTTATAAGAAGTGCTTAAGAACTCCGTGAATTAGTAATATTTATTACTCTGTTTATTAGTAGGAAATTGTTCTATGTTATGTAAATAAACTGTCGAATAACAGGAAGTGGAAACAAAGAAATAACTCGAATAAATGGGGACTACGCAGCGAAATTACCGTTTAAAGTACCGCCTCCTGAAATATCTTGTAGTTGTTTTTTCCTTTGATTTTCTCAGTAGATGTTTATTATTGACATTGAGAGGTTTCACTATTCTTAAACTTAATGTTGTTTAATATCAATTTTAATGCCAATGCTGCCTTTAAGGATATTAAAACACGATACAATAATATTTTATGGTTTTTTTTCTTAAATGAAATACATATTCATAAACTGATTTTATATATTGGCAGTCATCATGAAATACCAGCCATCATTTATTCCGGACTGACAATTTAACATAATAATGTAAAATTCGTGCAAGATAAACTTTAACATAAAAGTTTGAATTGAAAGTATCATAAATTAATAAATTCAAAAACATAATATACATTTTTGTTGACACTAAAAAGCAAAAACATTTGAGGAAGATTTGAGGAGTTTTTCAGGCTGTATGTAGCAACATAGAAAATACAATTCTGGCTATGATATGTTTAGAACGAACTTATTGTAAACTGCATGGGTATATGAATTTCATGTTATGATTAAACCTCTGACGAGTTTCTTGCTCTGAAGTCAACCTTGTGAACAGTATCAGATATGATTTTCGTAAAAATAGACATAATATCTAAAGCAATACGTAAATTTCCAACTCTGTGGGATATGAGACAGTAGTTCTAACTCAACATGCATGAGACAACAACAACAAACATTAAAGTTACATAAAAGCACGTAAAAATATCTAATGCTTGCTAAATCGTTTCATACTATCAATCGATGGAATTCATAGAGTAAGTCATTTTTTTTTATTGTGTAAAATTTATAGTCCGATACCAAATAAGTGGACTGTGTTCTGATGGTATGATTGACGTTTGCTGTATAACTGATTATTTTTTTTTTAACCATAGACGATTAATTTTTTTTTTAATATTCTATATACTTTTTGTCTCCCTTCTCCACTTAAACGGTGATATTAATCTGTGGTACGGTACAATCGCTATTGTAATGTATAACAACGTTAGTATTACCTATTATGGTCCATTATCGCTTTAGTATTGTTAATGGCGCCGATCGATAATGGTATAATGATCTGTGTCTTACAAGTTGTAGTGTGAATTGCAAAACTGCAATTCACAAGCTTCGATCGTGAATCTTGCACCCAAGTTAGAACCTCAAAGAAATGTCTGATCATATAAGCAATCGTTCACAATATCTCGTTCGTTACTTCCAGGGTTTTCTGGTCAGTTGACTATTAATTTTATCGACAGGCCTATTGAGATACATATCGACTTGTCAGATTGAGCGTAAATGGATTATGAATATATTCGTCCTTATGCTCATATCAAACGTCTTTATCTATTCCGTCTTTGTGTATTGACTACTTTGCATTTGAATTTCTACGTATTTGTGATTATCTAGTGTTATAGTCATTTGTTCTGTAAATACGACATGCCCATTTATTAATATCTATTTATTTCATACCTTAAATAGATCACAAATTTATCTTAAACTTTTGACTTAAATTAACTGGTTTTATTATTGAAACGTCGAGTTATAATCTCTTCGTTTTCCTATTTCAATGTTATTTTTATCTAAGTGTATTGATACTTGTAGCCCTTGCAATAGTCAGTAACTACTTCCGCGTTAGAAGTTTTCTTGCGGAGTGGTCGGTGACTCAGCTCAATAAAGTTTATGACCTTCTCTTTGTTAAAATAATACACTTATGTGAAATATTTACATTAACAAGAGTTTTACCAGAGATATTCTCACAAACGCTTTGAGAATTTAATGAAATCGTTGTTATATTGAACATATCAATAACAATGTTCAATTCCGCATCACTACCAGTACATTTATATCGTAACACTAATCTATGGAGAGTTTGAATGGTTAAATAATACTTAGATTAGATTATTAGAATTGTCATTATGTAAATATTACGTAGAGGACATTTACATCGAATTAGAGATTGACGCTGGGTTCACATGGCGACTATGCAATCCGTTTTTGTGACGTATACGGTCGGATTCGAGTGCAGTGGCAACAGATAGTGTATGAAAACGCAAACTTGTTCGTTTGCAAGTGCATCGTCCATCGTCGGATGAACTTTCACCACATATGTTAAAAGAATGTATCGTGTAATCACCGTGAGAATGTGTAATTATACAATCTGGTTTATACAGTCAATCCTCCACCCGAGACCTCGTGCTTCAATGACAGAGTCACTATGAAGTTAAAAGCTAGGCAATGAGTTTTTCAAATTATAATGAAATCTAAAGTAATAATAGGTATTTTCAGATTTTTTTTCTTATATATTTTTATACGCATTAGCATACTAATGTACGTACATACTAACAATAAAGTTATAGCTTATTATATCCTATATAAAAATACTACAAACACGCTTTTGTACTGTAATAAAAATTGTAATTGTATTGTTTACCATTGAGGAGTTCCCTGGTCTGGAGGCAACCTTAAATTAAGTATCCCGCTTGAATATACATATCATACTGAAGTGTCATACTTGTCATAAAGTTGCATAGCCATCGCAACTACGACATTGTGCCAAATTTCAACCTCATAGTATAAGAGAAGACTTGATAAAAACAAACATACTAACAAGTAACAAACATTGCCAATTAAACAAAAGCTTTTAAAAATTAATACAGAATGAAAAGTAATATTTGAAGCAAGAGAATAAATTATGTTTTATGTTAAAGATTTTTACGAGATTCTCACAGGTTCACCCTGCACTATGGCGTAAATTTTAACAACTTGAAAAATACAAGTATTCTATTTTCTATATGACAAAATGTGAAAAAATGACTTATTTTGTCTTACGACGTTGTGTTCAGTACAACAAAGGGGAGTTGTGACCTCAGTTTAATAGGTATTGGTCGTAACTGCCCAACTTAGCCGGTAACTTTTAGCGTTTATTTCATACATCTGAATCTGTTTTGTTTTATTATGCGGCTTTCAGTTTCTTTTTTTGCAGTTTGATTCCTTTTTTCCGGTTGCCAGTGGGTATAGGGAAGCTTAATACCATGTATGGTTGCTTTTGTAATCCCGTGAAGAAAACATCAGGCTATCACGCGGAGTTGAAAAACTAAGGTTAGCTCGAGGTGTAGCTGAAAATTTTCGGTTTAAACTGCTGAACGTATGGGTGCATTTATCCTTTCAATCAGCGCCTAAAGACTACGTAACGGTTATTAGCAGGTATAAATTCCTTCTTCCGTAGTGGCCGTGTTTATACATGGAGTATTTTAATGTTAATTGAAATGAGGTGTCAATAAACCTTTCACTACTGTTATCAACAAAGTATACTGATGAGGTTTCCTACAACTTGAGAGCGAATAGAGTTTCTTATACCCTGAATATTATATAACTTATTGTAAATAATTATTGAATCGGTGTTATAGACAATTAGCATAAAACAGAGTTACGCGACACTAGTTCAGAATTTGTCGGATCTAATACAAAGGTTACATTAGTAAGAACTTTATTTAATTTTTGTTATTAATTTGTAGAAGCTTCGAATTATCATAATACATAGTTCATAGTTCATGTTAAAATATTCTGCCTTATAGTAAACAAATTCAGATTTTGGTTAATGTTTTAATTGAACTCCTGTTCTAATGAAATTAATCAGCCTACAATGCGGAATTGCGGAATACACAGCTCTCGATATCAACATAATAAAGCAGTCCGCTTTTATCTACAAATGTACGTACTCCACTTATTTACGAGTGTCAAAAGTGTGGTCGATAATGAAAATAGTGGAGTAGTGTGTGGTCTGCGGTGTTGGTACTGTCGGTGCATCGAGGGCAGTGCGGCGCTGGAGTGCGCCGTGCGGCAGGTTGCGGCCGGTCGGAGTGGTCGCGTGGTGAGCAGTGTATTATCTATGGTGGTGAGCGCGCGGGAGGCTGCTCGGAGCTCGGAACTGGTCCGGCGCACGCGCGGGGCAGAGTCGCGCGGCGGCCGGCAGCGACGAGCCACCGGCCACGGCTCAGCTCACCACTCAGTGCACGCGCTGCCTCGCCGCCGCCAGCCTGCCTGGCACTCAGGACCACGCATTGACTCGCCGGCGCTCCCCCCCTATACGACCGCTCGTACACAAATCCCCCAATTAAGTCAACGTTAAAAAATAAATGAGTTCTCAAAAACTTTTTACGCGTCCACGTTCGGTACTCGCTCGCTTTGTTTACGTTTCCAAAGGTGCTATTTTTCGATTAACTTAGGCTTATCGTTCAGTGAAACGGGAGTGATTTTATATATTTTTAAAATTCAACAGTGAAGAGAAAATACGAGCTGTTTTTTATTAAGGTAAGGTTCTATTTTATAAATTAATTTATTTATATTAAACTTGTTTTTGCAGCCGAGTGGAATTTGATGATCATTTCAATTTTATATTACCAGTGTGCACCTGCTCGTAGTTTTTATTAGAAAGTTACTTGCATATATGAACCAAACAAGTTGAAGTTGCTCGCACACGTTGGTATTTATGAGTACGTCAATACTTGAATTGATGTAACCTCCCAGTAAACGTAAGCACGGCTCAATTAAAACTTGTCAAATATTTTTGATAATCGCAGTGATTAATTCTTTTAAATTCGTAACAGTCACTGGTTGCTTTTTAATGAATATTAAGCAGTGTCCAATCAACGCTGATATTTATTGTAATTTAATGACAATTTTAAAATTAAATACAATTTATTTTAACAAACAATTAGCGACGTCATGTTCTGCGTAAAATATTACGCGTATCTATATCTTAATTTTCCGAATGCAATTAGTAGGTGAGTACTTTGAAATGTAATATATTTAACAGATAAGCAATGCAATAAGTTATCTGAAACATAAAATATATAATATACTCATAAACTACGATACTTGAGGTAGGTATTCCGGCGCAGACGTAAACCAGTTAATGATGTGGTAACTCTAATATTATATGGGTACCAACATCTACTAGGCGTACGACACAACGTGATTATTGCGTGTTTGAGGAATATTATTTAGTAAATTCGGTCATCTATAACAATATCTTCAGATAAAGTTATAATTAAGATAGCTCGTTAACTCTTAGGAATAATTCCGCTTATTATGAGCTTTCCGCCTTACAGAGTAAACAAATAAACAAAAAAACTCGATAGGGATTAGTTAAGGATTATTATTATAAAGTGTGATGATACCATCTTATCATATTACCAAAATGTTATTTTAATTAATTAAGATTAATATTCATATTTTATACTTAATTACATTTATGACGTAAAGATAAGATTTCGAATCTTAATCCAGATTAGCTATAGTCTAAATTGTTACACAGATTATTGCACAGATTAAAAACTGTGTTAAGCACACGTGGAATGTATAAATTGGACATTGGAATTGAATTCTTTGCATAGTTTCTGTTATTTTCGGAAAGATTATTATATAAACAAGTAAATTATCTAAGTGCAGTCTGACGTTTCAGATATCTTTTGTACTTATTATCAGGCAATTGTAGACACAATCAGGTATCGATATAAATTTATTCTAAGTTCTGAATTTAAAATAACCTTTGATCTGTTGGAGCTTGAACTCTTGTAATTAAAACAGAGATAATAAATGAGTATGTAGACCGGTTGTTGTCGAGTGGTTGTTGCGAAATCTAAAACAGCAAATTACACCTATGTTGTCCCATAGTTTAACAAAAATCCACGACTACATAATCCACATTTTTGTATGAAAAATAAAAGTTTAAAATTTTTTGACTTACGATACTTTACGTACAGCGAATGTATAAAATAAAGTCGCGTTTAAGGACTGATTTGAAACGTCACGTGAAAAGTAAAACTTGAAATACACTTCATTCTGACTGAAGCGGTAATTGTGGCATTAGCTTTAGTTAGTTATAGCGAGATTCAAGTTGTAAGGGTGGATCGATGACAAATCTATTATAATTACCAATATAATAATTTAATCGTGATCCAAATCGTCACGATATATCGATTGTACCACGAAACTGATTTATCTTTTCCGTTAATTGGATTGTGGTGACGACTTGAGTTGAAGCAAGAAATGTCTAAATTTCGGCATACTACAGAAATACTCACCTACTTAGCGAGTACTTCGAGATCTCGAGTACTGATATTTGGTGTCAAAAGTAAAGTAAAGTAACATAAGTACATTCTGCGACACAAGTTCCCAAAACTTATTATCGACACTGCCTTTCTTTGAGATTCAATAGTTTTCTTAAGATCCCCATATCCATCTTCAAACAAACTTCAATAGAAGTCAAAAATATGAAAACGCATGCTTATTAAGATACGATGTAACCAATTCCTATTTAATTTTATCACCATAAACAAACTTTTATACTTCTGCGTTTTTGAATAGAACAGCTCCACTATCTAACAAATTGAGTACCCACATTGAGGTATTATTGCCAACTTTGAAAAAGACAACGTAAGTTGACTTAAGTTTAAAATTTTAGTACTGAAAACCAACGGCTGTCGCAACCCAGTTGAGTATTGTGAAATATATAATTGATTTATAGCAAACATCACAAAAGCCAACAAATCTCCGTAGCAGTAGCAGTGGTGCTGATACAAAATCATTTGATAACATACATTCTTGAACTTTAGAATACTTTGTAATTGATGTTATTATAACGTGTTTTATCTCACGTATCATACGGATCACTTCAAATACCGCCTTTATCGTTATTAATTTATCAAAGGAAATTGAGCGTATCCGAAAGTAATAACTATGCTTGAATTTATTTATATTTCATCACTATTTGACAAATTAAAATTATTTGTTACGAAAATATATTTTTAACTCATTCTTATATAATTGATAAAGATGAATGCCACATTAAACTAGAGTGAACCTACGGTGGGAAGTAACAATCATTGATGATGTATCATTGATGATGAAAAATTAAATGAAAAATTCGATATGATAATTATTGTAAAACACTCATTGGTAGTGACTTATAAACAAGTTACAGTCTAAACTTGGGCTTAGAAATATGAAATTTTACAAAGAGGTTCCTTATGTACTACCTTAACTAATATTACGACTAATTATCGAGAGAAGAACTTTACAAGCAACTTCTTTTACATTGCATTTTCTTAAGTAGGAAGAGTGTTGATAGGGTAATAACCTTATTCAAGAAATTTATTTTCTATTAAATGCGATGCGCTATATGCTATATTATTGCTTAAAACAAACTAGGAATTGGTTGCCATTGTTCGCAAGTAAATGTCGTAGGCCTTAATTAAAAATATTATGTTTAAAATGGGATTGGGGTTAGTATTCTAACTCAATACGTCCATAAGCCATTCGGCTTAATCCACAGAATTGTAATATATTTGCAAGAGTATCTCAGGACTTTTCAAAGGGTATCTGGCCTTTTTTAAGGTCTTTTTAATGTCCAAACTGGTAACACAAAATCTCGATTGTTCTATTGTTAAATACCTATTTACCTCAGTACCTCTGCTAAGTACCTACTCTGCATTGTGTATTATCTAGACAACATTTTCCATCAAAATAAAAGTTAATAATACAGATCAAGCGTAAATTATTACGCACCTGTAAACGTTATAAGTTAAATAATGATTGCCTATCAGAAATGTGGCAATGCCTACATAAATGTGACAGGTTGGCACTAGTCGACCCGCCGAGCTGGGTTCGGACCGATTAAATTTATAATGGCCTTTAATAGTTTTGTCAGTTAATTTAGATTGCATCTCTATAGCTGAAAGATTGAAATATTTGCATAAAACTGCTTCAGATATTTCAACGTACCTATTGATAATTTATTTGACGTTCTGTTTAGTGGAGTTAATACAGACACGCGTTGGACAATCGTTGCACAATGCCAGTGGTCTCGATAATGGTGTTATGTTGGTTTTGAGTGGCGTGCAATATTTGCAAGAATGATTAAACAGTTATTGTTACGCACTATTACAAAGAAGTTCAGTAGATATTGCATCTTAATTGGAGATAGTATGATAGCACTGGGATTTTCCTAGTCGATTGCGTTTTATTTTTTTGGCACATTTAAAAACTAAGAGGTTTTCGTGAAATATCTTGACATGAGTTTGATATGAGTAAAGATAAGTACTAAATTATTCTCCACGTATTTTGTTTGTCACTTTATTCCGCGTCACTCATGACAGGGATGTTTTAACGTAGCCTTACTTTTAAAAACAAAAACAATTTAAAAATAAAAATAACATTTTCAAAATAGTTTAAAACTGTATACTTAACTTACCAAATCAGAGCATTTAAAAGGTTATTTGAATTTAACTCCTTTCTAGCACTACTTACTAGAAACGTTAAGAATAATGAATTATTTAATAATTATAAAAGTAAACAAGGAAACGTGTTCGCTTCAATGACATAGTCGTCGATTGATGTGATTGAGACTCGATAGGTACATTTCCTCGGAGTTATGCGCATTAGATCTTTAAATGACGTAGGTGAAGTGTGCGACAGAGGTTCAACATTTCAGGAACATAATGATATCTACTATCGATATTATACTGTGACGTCAACATATTTTTATGACGTAAACATACTCTGTTATTTGAATGGGTATTTTATGCGAATTATTATCATGTGTTATTTATACATATACTTATAGATTACAAAGCAAAGGAATCGTAAGTTATAAAGCAAAGGATCATTAGTTTTTTGGTCTATAACATAACCTATGTGCCTATTGTAAACATTCTTTTTAATTAAAATACAATAAAAAATATATTTGTGCATATGAAATCTAGTGTAGTTTTTATACGTATACTTTTAAAGTAACATTTTACATAATGTATATATCCTTTCAACTTCAGCGTTGCGTAAAATATAAATAATTCCCACAGCTATGCGTGTAGTCATAATTACTTGACACATGAAGCTTTAATCATTACAGGGTAATAAGAAAAAAACCGCCAGACAATTGATGTCCATAAAAGGAACATTAATAATGTCACAGACATTGTTAATTTACTTTCATTTCACAGTTAAGTCGGCTCTGCTTACGACAGAATCTCTAGAAGCGGAATTCGAAGCCGTTAGGTCAGCTGTACGCAAGCGGCATCCATTCTGTCCGTTCGAGCTTTGCATATAACATCATACGCACTAACACACCACGTTTAATTAAAAGCTTTGCATCACCATTTAGCGGTTAATACTTACACTATTTTAGAGTATGAACACGATAAAAATACCAAAAAATATTTGTAAGCAAACTATTCGGATTGTTTTAAAATACATTTAAAATTCATTTTTTAAATTTAGAATTTTAGTTACAAATACAGCGCCATCTGTTGAAATCTGTTATGAACTAATGATAAATATGTCAATTGGAACTAAATCGGGAATTCGTTAAAAAAATAATTGGTTTAGAACTACAACCAAAATAACGAAACTCATTTTGTGCTTGATTTCCAAAAAAATACACAGGCAGGTACCCTCTTTAATTTGAGTACCGTCAATAAGTTAGGTAATGTACCTCAGCGACCTTCTAAAGAACAGCTTGCCTATAGCCTTATCCGTTGTTCAGCAGGATATACCAAAAGCGGATGTACTTGGATTAAAGTATGGATAAAGCTCTTCATGCCCCAAAATTTCATTTACATTCATTCATCATTTATTATCCGCGTGATGGAGCCTTTTGTTATTACAAATACTATCTTTAACGTCTGTATGTCTTATATTCTGTTTTGTAATTATCTATATAATTATGTTTTATATTTCTGTGTGATATTATATATTTTATATCGCAATGTCTTAATTTACTCTCGTCTTACAAAAAATATGTGAAAGTTTAATTACTTACTTATTTACTATGTATCTACCTACTATGTACTTCGTGTGTATTATCCAACGTTGTCCTGATATACGGTTTGTGTACACGAATTAATACATTTTGAGCTGTTTACTGCTATCGATGCCATATAAGTTCAGCGAGATGTATTTCACGTAGGATTATCTGCGGTCATATCTAGTGACATAAAGTTCGTAAATATTAAAGATGTTTTATTAAAATTTCTATAAAGAAATGTCTAAATAATCTGTATATGTAAAAAAAGGTATTTTTTTTCTCATTCAAACGCATACTCGTAACCATGTCTCAGATAATAAACCTTATTTTTATATAATTTTTAAAGACTTCAGCGAATTCCCTCTCAACTACAGGGATATCAAGATATGTGACCGAAGTTTTAATTAAATTATGACATAAATGACAATATTACCTATATTGTAATCTATCGAACATGTTTCATTACAGCCTGTATCAACTCTTCTATATTTTTGTAATATAATACGGTGCGGTCACAATGAGCGCGCTTCTTTACATTACAATGCAAATAAACAAACATTTATACTCTTTGTTATATTTTAATATATCTACAACTAATATGTAAAAATAAAAAAATTCAAAACACGAGTTTTTACTAACATACCCCCAATATAATTCTTCAAGTTGCATTAAATACGTAACCAAGTAAAAAAATGCATGTTACATTTGCACATTTGAGAATCGAGACACAATCTGAATCGAAACTGGACTATAAGTCTAATATCGTTAAGTGATGTTTTAACACACGACAAATGATTTACGAAGAACTAATTTTTTGTGTTGTGAGTTGTAACACTCATTGCCAATGTGCGATATAATATTCTCATTCAGGAATTACGGCCATTATTCCTTGAAGCTGACGCAGACATCAATTTATTTTTATAGTATTCCGTATGGCGATTAGACAGGCTCCCCGTGACGATGCCGTATGTTTCATCGTTTTCAGCGAAAGAGGATGACTCATACTAGATCTATCCTTACTCATGCGGCGCGTTTTCTTACAAATAACTATCTGCTTTTAACAATAAGTGGGTACGTTATTGTAATTTCGCAGTAATCTCCTAAATCTAGAAAACATTTTAAGATAGTGGGATGTTGTGATGACGCATACTTATCTGCTTATATTTGTTTCATTCTTAACTTTAATTAATTATAATTTCTTTGTTTCTAATAGGTAAGGTACTCCTAGAATGTTCTAGGAGTACTTGTAACAGTTTTATTATATACATTGAAAGCGAATGCTGTAGATTATATTATGTTAAAATACTTAGTACAGAAGTTGTACGACATACTGTGGCACACGTGTGCACGTCTTTATATGACTACTTAAAGTGTGAAAGTATTTTTTCTTATTCTTAATAAATAATACATATTTCCAATTGTGGAAAAGAAAATAAATATTATCATTATAGGTTAGTTTAAGTTACAATAATGTGAAAATTCCCAAAATGACATGTTACTCAATTCAATTCGTCTAATTATAATAATGCAATAATTATTTATATCGATAATTCGTTTAATTAAACTACATAGTATTTTTACTTTGATAAAATAAATAGTGAACAAGTACTGTTTTTCTCTAGGCTACCGTTACCTCAAGATGACCTCATGAGTGTGGTAAATGCTTAAGTGGTTTTGTAGTAACTTTGTAAGATACAGCTCTAATGAGGTGAAAATATGTACAACTGTTTATGTTCTTATTATCTCACAGTTTATCACGTAATATTCTCCGTTATGCTTTGCTATAACCAATTTATTTAAGCTCACAGAACTATAGTTTTTTTTTTAAATACGCACACATTTGTGCATTTTATGAACACATTTGAACGCTAAGAGATTTTCTGTCGTGACTCACACGTAATAATTATTTAAAAATAAGAAACAAATAAGTATTTAAATTAATATAAGCATACTTAAATAATAAAAAGTTAAATTTAAAATCCGGATAGACTGGAATATTAATAGTACTACAGTATATCTGAGGTAGCACCAGAAATGTAGGTAGGTATTTAACCATATAAAATGAAATAGCTTTGTATAATACTTAAATTATCGTACTTAGAATACTAACAATTCGAACCGCAATATTCGTACGTTATGTATAACCATTTTACGTTACATGCTACATTCCATTGAAAAAAATTCACACTTGTGTCCCTGTACTCACACGATATTACCATAGAGATATATATTTTTTATGCTTTAGGATAGAAGTCTATGGTTTCATATTACATTGACTTCTACCGTAGATTATCAACCGAGATAAGCGAGTTAAGGTGCAATTGACACTAGGAAAATTTCTTGAGCGCATCCGTGCCTCAGAAAGCACATTGAATCAACACGGTTATTTACGTCGATAGCAATGGTTAAATCATGTCGGTGGAATTCTAGAGATTATATACAGTTGGTTTTATGCAGTTATAAGTTTTACTAGAAAGAGGCATATTGTCTATAGCGACAGTAGTGTCATTATTAATGTCACTTGACTTTATTTGGTATGCACACATTTATTTACCGAAGATAATATTTGATTGTACTGTTGAGCGTACCGTTCTTACCGCCCACGGAGTTAGCAAATCAGATTTTTTGGTCTTAGCAAACTCCTCACATCCATACAGGATATATTATGACGATGCGTCCTATGTATATGGGCCAAAATGCAAAATTACATCTTTAGAGGAGAGACTTCCAAAGTTAAAATTTACTACGATTTCAGATTAAATACGAATTTAACGAATAAAAATCGTGTTTCATCACATGATACATTGTGTCGATAAAATGCATTTACCATATAAAATAAAAAATCACCAAATTGTAAGTTTGGCTCATATACCATATTGCTCATAGGACCTATCGGTGAATACAGTGTCTATGTTTTAATGCTGTTACGGGCTTTTTTAAAAGTCAACGTATAATAAATAAAATATTGTAATGAATAGTAGAAAGTACGTATACATGGGCATATACTTGTAATGCCTAGATGGTTAGTTACTTAATAACTTGTTGGCCTAAAGTGAAGCATAAATATTATATGCGTGTGTGGTAATATCGTGTACTTACGATCGCCGACACGCACACAAGCGTGGAGAAGTTATTTTTTGACAATGGAAAGTTATACCTCATCATAACTCATAACTGTCCCACTGCTGGGCTCGAGTCTCCTCATCTTTGCTATACATGGCAATATTTTAATTTGTTCAAGGTAGCTCTGAGGGTTATTATTTTAAGCTCGTAAAAATACAAAAACAATAGAGGTACTATCTGCCCCTCACCGATTCTCAGTACGTCCATGAATGTACTCATATACGATTGCATAAATTTCATTACACTAAAAAAAAAATCTATCTAGCTACAAATCTATAGACAAATCTCATCTATGGTCGGACACAAACATCGAGTTTAATTTATTTAACTGTATTTCATAACTCCGTTTTACTGACTGTTTAATTTATTTTGAAAAAATTTAACGATTTTCCATTAACTGAACAAACAATATTAGTTGGAAATGTGCAATAGTCAGAACGGTACCTTCGCTTGCTTGTATTTTACATTAGTCCTTTTCTCGCAAAGACACGAACAGGCCGACTAATTAAAGTTATCCTAGCTAGCCAAGCCACGCTTGAACCGAGTGTTTCTGTCTGCCACAAACATTTATGCCATTGAAGATATATTTACGATGTTTTTACTTCGCAAATGTCGTGGAATTGTAGTTAACTTTACGTAGGTTAAACTCTTTCATAAACTCACTTACATTATTATAGATTAGTTTTACTTCTAGGTAAATGTTTATTAACCTCATATATTTTTTTGTAAATTAAATATAGAATTACTATAACATCTAAAGCTTTTTATTTGAATACTAGCAACTTTCATTTACGGTAATTTGCTATTGTAGTTACATATTGACTTATAATTTATAAAAATGTCTTCGCTTCACTTCTGACAACTATATTAGTATTTACATTCAAAATAAAGTTTAGACAGGACTTTTAAAATTTACGTATCTTTTGTTAATTGCGAATCTATTGAAATAAAACATACAATAAATATTAACTTAAGATTATTTCAATAAGTCAATAAAACCGCTTTAAAATCAGTTAAGTGGTTTCTGAGGTTAGCTGGAACCAACAAACAGACAGACTTGAAATAAAAAAAAATAACGTTGTGTGATTCCTGCTAATAATTATACTCAAATATCCTCCACGTACAGACATATATCCTATACAGCTTATTACATGTACGTTTTATATTTATTTATTGATTTTAAAACAATTAACAATAAATATCATTTACCTATTATTATGTTGTACTAATAATCATGAATCAGATTCTTGTGAGATAAGAATAGAGTGAATGAAATAATGATATGAGTCTATTTACACCATGCATGTGCTGAAATTTCTATACTATCGGTATCTAGAACTGAGGATATAAAATTAAAATTTCATTAAACTTATTAAACACTGCAAAAATCAAAAATGTAATCTCAAATGAATAGCAAAACAAAATAAATAATAAGTCACATCCAAATAGCTATTCGCGAAATAAGTTGAGAATGCTTGCATAGTCATAAAAGGTATCGCCACCTATTTGGATCGCTAAGTTATTATTGGACGATGTGAGCGCCATCTCTCGGCTCACTTATGGAGAAGGATTAGTCACGGCCGTTTTCGGAAGCCATTTACGGTTCGTCCGGGGCGGTACCACAGCCTCACCTAATTTTGCCGTGTAACAATTGTCTTCCAACCATTGTGTTCCGGTCTGGAAATTGCTTAACAGCCAGTTACACTTATACAAGAGGTGATCTGTAGTTAGGGGTAGCAACTCATCAGTGGGACAAAATACTAAGGGTTGCTAACAATTAATGATAGGAATAACCTACACTACCAGTGCTACAGATCTCTTACTGACGAAACTTATATTCATTCACAAATAATACTAATAGGAATTATTAATTAACTGATAATAGATTTATAGATGTCGATGGGTGGCACTGCAAGCTCACGTGCTAACCTTATCACATATAAAAATTCTATCTATCCCTAATCTCTCGATTACTTATTACGTGAAATAATAACCAAATTTCGTGCTTATAATAAAGTTAAAGTCATTGAAGTCAATTGTTAACCGACTATTTTAATCAATAGAGTCGTCAACTGTCAAACTTTAGAATAGTCATCTAAGAAGTTGCTTAAGTCATTACTTAAACAAGTAATTACTTTAACTTGACTATGGAATAAGTGTATGATTTTTGGACAGTTGCTAGGTAACTGAATTGAGTATAATAGATACATTCTGAGCAAATTAACAATCAGAACTATTTTTATGTAAGTATCTATCTGAAGAACTGTTAAAATGATTTTCATCCCCGACCATAATACGTCATGAAATGAATAAGAATATCCATGTTATTAAAATACCTTTGATCACATGCTATACGTAGAACCAAATCGAGTGATGTGAGTAAAACGATTAAGATATCTCACGCCAAAAATATTATTGATAAATTACTAACAAGTGGAATTTAGTATCCTGTTTCTATAGTCACATAGTATTTTTGTCACAAATATTTGCTTATCTTGTGACATGACACAAAAAATCCCTCAGTATGACGTAAAGCTCGTATCGATATTATCTTTGTAGGTAATAATGCAAGGAATTCGGCATTTATCGATGTCTCCGTAGTGTTTTCTGTAATATCTGAATTGCCACTTTGTTATCAAATACCAATATCGTTGCTCAGAAACTTATGTGTAATGATCATGCAAGTAATAACGGATGTTGTGTCTTCTGTGATAAATTCTTTAGATAACACTTTCATCGTGTACAATGAGTCAATGACGAATAATTTTTATGACTTGTAAGTACTTAGCTTATTGATTTAAAACGATAAATATAATTTATAGATACATATAAAGGAGGGAACAGTTTGCCTTATCTAAATATATTGTAACTTGTAGAACGAACTAAGAGTGTATTATATTTGAAATCTAGTTGTTTTAGGACTATCAATAAGCTTATATTCTGTTTGCCGTGTTCGTGTGGGTCAAATCTTACAAGGTCAATTAGAACTATTTTCTTATAGTTTATAACTTTAGTTTCGATGACTATCATGGATTGACTTCCTTCAAAGGAACTCCTCAACGATGAACAGCACAGTTACTACATTTTTTTTGCTTCAGGTTAGTAACACTAAAAAGGCGTGATGTTCGTTATAAAACTATTACTTTCTTTGAAGATCATTACAACCTAATTTTTGATGGGTAAAATGAGGAAGTCAAAAGTAATCTTATCAACTTGTTCTTACGTTCAGCAGATCAATGTGAAAAGACATTGCTGTTGTCACAATCAATGTTCATATTTGGGACTGATTTTTGGCGTTCTATAGCGCTTGCTTCGCTAAAGATTCTATTTTTTTAATTAATAACAGTGTTTTTGCTGTAATAATATTTAGTTACATGCAGTGGTGGATGCCACTCGTGGACATAGATACTCTCCTACCTCTTACGTCTAATGACAGGAATAATTTCGATCTTATTCTGTGCAATACAGAGACCTTTAATAGGAGTTACGTTGGGGTGAGTAAAACCCTTACACATTTAATATCTAGAAAAAAAATGTTTATGTTGTAGATTATCTTCATTAATAAAAATACATTGGTTGATTATATAAAATATTTATAAGCAAGGTTGACGCAGTTGTCATTCAGTTATTTAATTATAATTATCATCAATGAGTAGAAGTCGACCTATTTATCTTTAAGTCACGGTACATACTTACGAGTTACTAGATGATTAGGCTTGTTTATTGGACGACACGGCACCGGTACGACACAGGCACGACACGGCAACGGTACGACATGAAGACCAAGAATACTCAACGACAGGACACCGAAAGCTACAAGGTCTATGATCTGATAATTTATTTTCACCTATTTACTACTATTGGGTGCTTAACATATCCCCGTCTTGGTATACATTGTATCTACAAGATAAAATACCTTTGTCCATGGAATACGCTATAAAAGCTATCAGGTTAAATTCAGTTATTGCTAGTTTCTCACGAGATCGTTATCTAAATTTGTCCTAAATATTCCGAATCCAATTTGTATGCTTTGTAATCATTGCGTCATCTTTCATTTAAACGAACACGATACTAAAATTTAGTACAAATCCCTTCCAATTTATAGTTCAAAGGTAGGGATACTACGTAATTATAATACTTTGAATGAACTACAGATTATACATGACGCCACTGAAAAATAAGGATCATGTCTGGATCAGATTTATGGACCACCATAATTTATATATATATAAAATAAATTACAATTAACTGTATAGGACCTCATATAAAATGGGTATGTAAAGCCGTAGGTCACGAAAGTCATGGGAACATGGCGGAGCCCTTTAAACGGCAAAAATACATCTGATACTTTGTTCTCGGATGTTCTCTAACCCCTCTTTGTTTCGCCCTGGAGCATCGTGGTGGACTATGGTTTAACAAGGCCTCCTTAGTTAGTGCGCCTTCAGTGGGTTTAAAGTAATTATTATCTAGGATTATTAGTCATAGACATCGCGTAATATTAAGCTACCACCTTTTTGCTTGACTCAGCCGTCAAACATTCCGTCGTATTCAGTCTGAGATTTCGATAGACATATTTTTTTCTAGTCCTGTTCTTTCTTGGCTGGCAATGCTTTCGTGGTGTTTTTAGTCTGTGTCCAGTCTGTGTCCATGGGCCATGGAGTTCCCTTCATCAGCTTCAGCTCGTTCATGCGCTTGTGGGCTATTTCTAATAAAAAAAAAACTTCAGGTCTAAATCGCAATTACGTCGGATACGGTTCTGTAAAATTATTCAAGAATATTTTCAGTTTTTTCTTTAAACTAAAGTGAGTCACATTAATTTCGTACAAGATCATTATTTAACAATAATATATTTTTTGAATGCTGTTTAGGATCAAAATGTTATGCTAGGTATTGTAGCGAAAAAACGCGATCCAGGTAGCCGTAGCTTTTTATAGGAACTGTTATATCGATACTGAGAAAATGTCTGATAAATAAATACGAACTCAAAGGGAGATTATAGTACAAGAAAGTTCGTATTGAAGAAATCTTAATTGGCGGTGTGACTATGTAATTTACTTCCAAAACGAATACGTACAGGGCGATCCAGAGTTTCCATTTACAGAATCTCTGCCATTTAGGAATCCATTATACCGATGGTCTGTCAACGGATTTTCGTCCTTAAACCGTTGTGGTGTGTATCATTGTTGAATAGTAGTGAATGTAAAAACTGTTGGTTTTGGCCTGTTGGCGACAATCTGGCTGCGTGGGCACTATCGCGTCGGCGAGGTCGCACCGCTCACCCCACTATCGCGGCCACGCTTCGTGCGCCTCATTACCTCGTCTATTAATAATTCATCTCGTATCTCACCCTATTGTTCTTCGAAATCGACCACTACACTATACGCACCGTCGATGTATTTCTCACAAAACTTTATAACCTTGTGGTATGTCAGTGTTCAAAGGCTGACAATGTATGAAAACGCCAGGACAATGACCCCTTGATCAAGATACGTGCCTTCAACTCGATAATAAGTCTTTGTTTGTATTTTATAAGGTAAAAGACGATATGTCATTATTATTATGCAATACTAGGTTCTGCTTGACAATCGGCTATTGTAGCAAGTACTTACTCTATTTGCTTCAATTGTGATAATTACATAACTTTAGTATCTATATTGATCGTACTGAAATTATCGTAAAGTAAAATAGAATTAGGGAGGCTTTTAGTCACGTTGTATGATATGGAATTAGACATATTATTGTTACGGTGTTAATGCTGTGCCTTTTATGAATGTGCGCGACCTGTATGCGGAGGTAGGAGGGAGATGCCAATGTCCTTCATTTTCAAAATTATTAAAATTAGAAGATGATAAGTTCTGATTTCTATTATAAAGGACACTGAGACGTAAAATTATCAGACATCTTTTAATAAGATAAAAAAAAAATTTTTCTTGCAATTTCAAATGTTTGTGAAGGAG
>DWPA01000343.1:0-27028 GCA_018251375.1 Calpodes ethlius
TCACGGATCGCAGCGATATGTATTTCTAGCTATACACTTGTCGGTACGAACACATTCCCTGACGAATGACCGCACAACTCGAGAGCCTTCTTCGTGACGGCTTCTAGATACGATGTGAATGAATAATTCTCAATACTCCACTGATAACGAGCAAGTATCGACCGTTGTTGTTACTTATAATTGCGAACTACGTTGCGTTACTGAGCCGTGTATTTGTTTAATAGAATGCATTATTTATTACTGGCATCATTAAATTAAGAAATGTAACTATGTGACCTACCGCTAATAATTAATTTGGTTTCGATTATTATAAAACGGAAAACTGCTTATAATAAAAAACTGTAGCGATGTCTCGTTACATTCGCGTCACGTAACTCGACAGGAACATGTCTCTCGTGCACACGGTGCAGCCTGTGAGCGCGACATTTTGGTCCTACTATTAAACCATGAAGTCTCTCTACTCGTATCCCGCACTAGGGTTCTCTGTCTCGCGGGTGTTATGGACTACACAAACAAGACGCCGCTACAATCCATGACGCGATTACAAACATTTATCTGACTCATAAATGTCTGCCTCGGCCTGAATCAAACCCGAGACCTCTCGTATCGCAGGCAGGATCTCTACCGACTGGGCCACGGGATCGTCAAACTTTATTACTATTACGTAATAAAGCGTGAAGTTAATTGGACTTCCCCCGACTTTGAATGAAGTTGTAAAAAGCAAAAGATTTTATTTAGTTACTTTTTACAGTTTTTGGTTGGTAATTTATTTTTATTAAAATAAGTATTATTAGATATTCGCCATGACATTATTAAAGTTTTCTAATATTAAATGATGCTTTGTTACTAATGACAGAAATCATTCATAATAAGTTTTTCAGAATAATACATTACGTGAGTGCGAGTAGTGCGCACGTGCACGCGCTCGCCCGCGGTACTCGAGCTATGCCGATAATAATCACTCGTTAACTCATTATGATAGAACGTGAAGATTTTGCTGGCGTATGTAAAATTAAACCGCAAGTAATCCTAGAACTGGTAAACAATTTATCCATTGTGCGGTCAGTTTGTTATATCACGTGTCTGTATTATTATGAATCGCGCTACGAAATCGTTACTTCGTTAACGAAATTTCACATAGGGTACAGCACAATTTTTAGAATTGTCTGTCTCAACCGGTTTCTATGGCGTTAATAAAGCATTACAAAAATTATAATGTTATTAATCAATCAATACCTAAGTGCTTTAGAATTGTGTTAAGATTTTACATTTATAATTTTGTCGTGTGATTTAATAATAATGTTAGATGGCCTTGGAGCCGCGTTGCTCGTAGTATGACGTCACACGGTCTAAATGTATGTTCATAAACAGTGCACTATGTATTGCGATTCGGATTGTAAATTATTGCGATTTAAATATGCGTCACCCTCCGTATCATTAGTGTGCTGTTCTTCAATGAAATAATGCTAATGTTGAAACACAGGAAAAGTTATGAATTTGCGAGCCAATTAAATAGCAATTTTGTTCTGGTTATCTGTAATATGTAGGAGGATAGCTCCTCACATTAAAATATAAAAAATAACATCAAAATGATACCCTAAATGTGTTATGGCTAACTTAAGTATCTTAAGTTTGGCGACCTAAAGTTTATGTCGTGACAGCTACTAAATTAAGAAATATCTAATTACTCGTCGCTTAGACCATACAATGTAATATTTTATAATATTAAATCCGTACACTGAACACATTTTTTCAGAGTACTTGAACTACTCGTTCACCGTACGGACAAAGCGTTATGAACGTGCCTTAAGTCACGTACTGTGTTCGTTAGTCTGTTCCGGGGAAATAGCATCACATTTCATTACAAGACGCTCCTTCGGCGTCCATTGTCTGGTGTCTACTCGATGTCGGCGCCGCGACCCGACGGCAGATACATACGAGGCGGGCGAGCGCTCGCTCTTCGCTCTCTTCAGTGTTGCGGGGAGTGGATTGACTGAACAAAAGTACCTTTTTACTATGAGTAACGCTATGATAAGATAGG
This sequence comes from Calpodes ethlius, assembly GCA_018251375.1. Classification (NCBI taxonomy): domain Eukaryota; kingdom Metazoa; phylum Arthropoda; class Insecta; order Lepidoptera; family Hesperiidae; genus Calpodes; species Calpodes ethlius. The sequence continues at coordinate 2,042 of DWPA01000343.1, forward strand.
CTCGATAAACTTGATAAGACGAACTACATACATCCACGTTACAACGTTTGGGTGATGCGATCCGTGGAGAACAATTAACCATCGTGTGTGTATGGTTCACATTTCATTTCAAAATGCATATTAATAAGGATCTAAACTAGAATGTCTCTCGTCGTACCTCCGTCGTATTGGACATATTATTACGGGCTTTGTAGCTGCGCCACGTCGGTCTTCGGTAACATTGTCATCCATCACGCGACCGTTTTCTTCATTTGTCGACATCAATAAACGATTTACTGTATCGCTGTCCGCGTTTGGAATTCCGTCCCCTGAGCTACCCGTTGCTCCCATTCCTATAAATCATTTAGAATCAAGTCAAACTGCATTATATTAACCAGTTCTGACCTATTTGTTATATCGAGTATTATGAAGTAACAATAATTCGTATTCGCATATAATCTGCCGAGGAATGTTTGAAGTGTTTCGGTCGCAGTGATATTCAGATGTTGCAGATGGTGACGGCGACCGATTTTGTATTCGTGCAATAAACCTGTTTTAATAATTTTAACGCTTTTAGCACACTTCATCCAGAACAATTCTACTTTACCATAATTATCGTAGTGCACGTTCGGGTTCAGGTGCTAGGCTTTTAACACACATTCTTTGAGGCTTGGAACATTTCACGAACTAACCTGCGTCTTGTAATTTGTTTAAAGCGTTTGATTGTATGAAGCACGAATCAGTCCTATTTAAGTTCACGACGGCGGTGCGCCACCAAGCTTTCCTCGATCATTTTGATTGCGTTCTACTTGTGGGATACCAATGTTGTGGACACCGAACGGATGTTTAATGTATTAGCACAAATGATGCCGAATCATCGAGCTCTCGGTCAGTGGCGGGTGTACTGCAGGGTTCAATTCCAGGTCTCGTGTACATTTGTTTACTACTAATAATTTGCTATAGAGTGATAAGGAAACTAAATAATATGCTAGATACTAATATTGATAAGTAAAAGTTCTGATATTGATACAATATTTATTTTAAGGAAGAGGACAATTTATAAATTGAAGGAGCCTTCTATAAATTGGAGCCGTACGAATTCTTCCAGGAGAAATTTAATGAACCGTAGCGTCAATTTATTTACAGCAATACTATATACATATATTTGTTCTACAAAAAGTTGCGTTGAATTAAAAAAAAGTACCTTCATTAATAAATGATCTTGAATTTGACATCTGATATTTGTGTTTTAATTTTGTCGGACCCTTTGTTGTCGATGTCGTGATACATTTATACAACCGTGACGATAAAACGTTTCACAACAAACGTGAATGTTTACTTATCTCGTTTTCACAATGCCCCTGTAGAAATTTTACTTCAAAAGACATCAAGTTGCCCGTCGGCTTTTAGCAATAACTATCACACGAAGAGTGCTGGTCGATAATTACTTCGGTTCCTTCATGTTTGTGTAGTGCGACATGTACCACACATGCTTTAGATTATAACGTTGGATATCTTAATAAATATACGCTCGTGTCGCAGATGTACAGCGGCGCGCTGCTGGCGACGGCGGCGCGGCTGGCGTGGGACCCCAGCACGTACACGTGGTTCCGCTTCCTGTGCGCGGCGCAGTACCGCGTGTCGGCCGCCTACGTGCTGGCCGCCGGGCTCTGGCTGGCCGTGCTCGTCTACCTGGCCGCCGTCGCCGCGCACCGCCCGGCCACCACCGCCCTCCACATCGTCAGTATTTTACAGCCATACTCCTTCTTCTGACTCCAAATACTGCATTTATCCTCCTAAGTGAGTCAAGTAGCGTCTAGAGAACATCAAGTCCAAGTAGGTTGAGTAGCGGACGCTGTTGGCGAAAGGTTACTGATGAACTGTTGATGGTAATGAGGTAATTCTGATTTGGCAATAGAACTTTACATCCCAAAGCGTACAGAATAATACGCCGTGGTTAGAGAATAGGAACAGTTTTTGCCACTAAGTACTACTGTTTCTTGTGGTATTCTGTACTGTTTACATATAAACGCAATAGTTGTGTATGTGGAACAAGTATGACGTCGGTTGATAGGAAATCGATTGGAGTTATATTCTCGGTAGGAATGATGGCGGAGGAAAAGTATAAAGGAAAAGGTTTTTATCATCCATCACATGCAATCTGAGGATGACGCCGATCACATTCACCAACAAAAGATCGCGTTGCGCAAGGAGCGGCATCGTAACATGATCGTAATGTGTTTCTTGTCAATGTCGAGTGTGTCGCGGCCGTCGCTGCGGACACTACACAGACGCCTCGCAGAAAGTAATCACGATCATTATCGCCACTTCGTGATGGACTCGTGGTTGCGACTCAGTCGCTAATTCGCTACCGCTCACCGCCGCGCCGTCGACCGCCGCGCCGTCGACCACCGTCCGCCGCCGTTGCGCGTCGGCCACCGTGGGGTTTTGCCGCGTGGGCTGCGTCACGAGTCGACAGTTGGGATATTCTATTTGAGACGTCAAAACAATTTTTTTGTATACGAAATCATGATTTAAATATATTATACTTTTCTCTCGCGAGCGATGAAAAAGTTAATAATGCTAGTGGTTTTTGCGTAACGTTTTTGTGCGAGACGGTTCGGTTCGTCGGCCGAGGGCATTGAAGGCTTTCTGGCGCATAAATTAAAATATAAAACGCGCGTATTTACTTCATTTGGGATGGGCTTTGATAATTTAAAATATACTCTCTTCAGTTCAGATTAAGATCGATAACAAACCCTACCTGCTTTACAAATATCAAAAGATATTTAATTTTATTATTTTTATTAATCAGATAATAGTCGAGCAATATTTAAGTACTCAACTACTCGTAGATTTCTTTGTGCCGATAAAATAAATATTTCTGGTACAACCGTGAACTGATTTCCCTTTAACAAAAAGTTTAAAGTATCTGCTTTAGAAGTGAAGCTCTAAGCGCTCGCAAAGTGATACTCCACAGCGCGGCGATCGTGCTCTCGAAACCGTCCGGTCGGGGTGGTCAGTGCCAGCATCGCACCCGACTCGAGAGCCGGTAGTGACCCGCTTTTTTTACTTTTGACGTTAGGGTTTATCATTAGTGTGGCTTTATCCGTTGTGACCGTGCCGGTATCGGGTACGCTTTGCAGTACTGCGCGGGTGTGGCGTGTCTGGCGGCGAGCGAGGTGGCGTACGGCGCGTGGATGGCGAGTTCGCTGGCGGCCTGGTGGCGCAGCGCGCCCGAGGCCGAGCTGGCGCGGCGCGGCGCCGACCTGCTGCACGACCTAAAGCCGGCGCTGCTCGCCGTCGAGCGGTACCGTGACGTCGCGCGCCCGCTCTACGACATGATCGAGGTACTGCCGACTTACCGACTACCGCCTCGCCGCTCGACTTACACGTCCGGGGTTGGCGCGTGGCGATCGTATCGAGTCGCATTAGTCAGCTCCATGAGAGCGAATTCATCTGTAATTGCTGTTCAATTTACGTGTCGCAGTAAAATAACGATCGATTCGGTATTGCATATTGGACTTCAGAAACTAAATTTTACGTCGATCATATATATCTTGGTGAATGCATTGCCGATTTCTACTCGATTTTGGTAACAAAATTTATATGAACTCGGAATACCTACTTTATTATGTCACATCGATTGCCGCCCTCCTCGTCGGCAGCGGAATCGATTCGAGAAGCCCGCCGCGTGTTGCATGTTGCCTCAATATGTTCACAGTTCACACGATATGATCGATCAGCAGGTTTTGTATGTAATTAGTTGACGCTAAAAGTACCACCGACACGTTAGCGATAAAAAAGAGAGCACTGGAACAGTTCACTACAGGATCTTTAAAGTTGCAAGTGAAACACTTGGAAAATGTTTGCCGGTAGATTTACGGAGGAGGGTTTCAGCCGGCCGGGCACGAGACGAAATCCTCACTGTCACGCAGCACACTTTGAAGTCACGAGTAGAGGTCAAAAATGTTTACCCCTACCCCTTAAACTTATTTCCTGTGATTCACATGGTCAGGTGTCGCCGCTGACAGTGGGATGTTGTTTGTTCGGCAGGAGGTGGAGCGCGAGGCGCCCAACAACGTGATCGTCATCGTCGTGTTCGGTCTGCTCGGCATGGTGCTGCAGGTCAGTTCACTCAGCCAGGCCTGGTTGCACTGCGCCAGGTGCACACGGTATCAGTATAAAACCTTCAGTGTACATATTCGTCACTGTGAATAATGTACGCATCCATTATTATTAATATACTTACCGGACCATGTATCGTGTATAGCTTCATGTAATATTTTGTTTAAGTTTATATGGGAAGCTGCTGGGTCGTTGGAAATTTAATATGAGGTGTACATCACGACGACGACACTACTAGCGCCACCCGGCGTGTAGTGGCGGAACTTAAACTACACGAATCTCTTCTATATTTTGTGAATGTGTGTGCTCGCCGAAACAACGCTTGAAATACATTATATTTAAAAGTTCTAATAATCGATATATCAGAAGCTTCCTGCGCTACAGGAAACCACCGTCCCCTATTTTGTCATGATGAGACTCTTCCAATCGCTTCCCTCTTAATCCCTCAGGTAACAAATTGCAAGCAAATACACTAATGAATTTATAAGAAGACATACCTAATATCTTATTTTGCTTTTTAATTTGTTGTCCTCGACACGTTCAAGTATTCATGTGGTTCTATCCGACGTCGTCGGCCGCTGTCATCCACCGTACTATCGTTACATCGATATCGTTATCGTTAAATTTGTAGTGCACCACGGTTTCACTAAAAGATCACCGGGGTGTTTAAATTTTAATTCCGATACGGCCGTATGTGACTGAGCTACTTGTGACAACGGTGACGTCATTATTATAGATAGCGGCTTTCGTGATGGCTCGCCGACTGGCGCGGCGACCGGCGGCAGAGCGCGCGGGGCCGGAGCGCGCCGTGCGCGGTGCGTGTAGCGGGGCGTGCGGCGGCGCGTACGGCGGTGCGGACAAGGCGCGCGAGTGCGCCGACGACAGCGACAGTGACCGCGAGCCCCCGCCGGGCTGGCGCAAGAAGGCCAACCTCCGCATGTACACCATCCTCGACAAGATTTTCTAGCAGGTCAGTACCGTCGAGGGTCGCGCGTCTTCGGCCACTTGTGACCCTGACGATGACGCGATTCTAGAGTGATGGCGACGTTGGGTTTCTCGATAGCTTAAAGCCCTTTACTTTAAAGCCTTTTACTTTCGTCCCGTATTAAAATTTTTTGATGGTTAAATTTATGAATTGGAGACGGCGGCCGTGTTAATGTCGAACATTGCTTCAGGAGGAGACGTCGACGTCATCGTCGACGACGCGTAGCGGGTCCAGGGTGCGCGGGGGGCGGCGGCGTGGGCGACGGCGGGGGACGCGCGGGGCGACGGCGGGCTCGGCGGGCGCGGGGGGAACGCGCGAGGCGCGATGGGAGGCGGTGCAGGCGCAGTTTCGAGCTACGCGGCTCGCGCCCCCGCCTTCCGCGCCAGCCGCGCCCGCCGCGCTGCTCATCTTGCGAGCGGATCTCTGAGCTGACAGCTCGCCAAATTCCTGTCGCGTATCGACGCTGTAGCACACCGTGCCTGGTGTACGACGACGTCGCTGCAATGAACAAAATGCTACGAACGTCTATAATGTTGATCGATAGCGTGTCGACAGCGTTGGCCGTGATGGATCGTGTCGGACCGCGCGCTCAAGTGGTCGCCGTCGAGCGAAAACGACGTTGACGCGCAGCGTGGGCCCGCGGGGCGCTTCGCCGAGGTCCCGACGTCGTTTCCGACCTAATTTTAGTATAGATACGAACGAAAATCTTGCCCTAAGGTGCAACAACTAAACTTATGTAGCTTTAACGTTAATACATAATTGTAACGATGACTAGAATCGATCGCACAAGTTCGAGTATCGCGGGGTGCGGGCGGCGACGGGCGGGGGACGGCGCTCGTCCCCGATACACTGCCGTTAGGACATACAATTTTTATACAAATTTGTTTACTCGAATGAGAACATTCCAATGACTTTACATACCTACTCGGTAAGAGGATTAATAGATATATTGGTAAAGTATATTATTATAGTAAGTTTTCGCAGTTACTACCGAAGCGTGTCGGCGTGTGTTCATTGCTACCGATCAGACTGCCATATTGTTAGATAGATTTGTTAAATTGACCTTAAACGTACCGATAAGTTAAGATAAGCTAAGATAAGTCATATCAGCGCCGCGAGCCATCGTCCTCGACCGGTGAGGTGGCGCCGCGTCAGGTGATATTTTTTTGATTGATTTTTTTAATTTCGAGAACCGACCGACTCACTGCCTTCTAGCTGTACTCTAACTCAAGTTTGGTGCTACTCGCGTCGCGAGCGTGGCGGGCGGCGTGCGGACGTCTCCCGATCGTGGGACGTTCCTAAACCGCAGCGGGAACTCCTACCTGGACGTTGGGCTTGCCGTACTGTTTCAAGTGAGGTACTTCCACCTCGTGCGGTTGTCAGATCTTGGTGCCAAATAGCTTTAAGGACCCGCGCGGGCGCAATGCACGCGCCTCGCCAAATTAGACTGTATTTAATGCGAGTTCATGTAATAGCTTGTAATTGGATACAAAAATGTAGAAGGATTCTGCAAGTTTTAATATGTGGGGCGAGTGCGGGCGGTGCGGGCGCGCGATGGGCGGCGGGCGGCGGCCGGCGGGCTGCAGCAAGACAATAAGGGCCGGCGCCACCGTCCAGTTAAACTACGTGTTACAATAATTATAAAGCAATAAAGTGATATTTTCGTAATACGTTTTATTTTTTATAATAATCCTTCCCACTAGGTCCGGCCTCCTTGTCGGACCTTCGGCTGGAAAAAATGTTCGAGATGATTCACCTACGTCGATGGCTGCACCCATCTCCTGACCTTCGTGCAGCACGGTGGTGGAGTTTGCGTAACGCTTTTAATAATGTTTTCTACTGAATAATTATTAAGGTATCTATTAATTTTATCACTGGGGTTATTATAATTCCGTGAATTCTGCCCGGCTCTCGCTCGAGTCGGCTGAACGACTGGCCGTGACTCGGCGGGGGCTCGAGAGCCAGTTAGTTTTTTCTTTTCTTTTCATTTTTGGTACATAACGCAGCGGTGAAGTTTATGGTGTTAGTAATCTCCGTGGGTGACGATGGCTTACATAAAAAATATCTACAAATGCTATGAAACCTCTCGATTATTTTTTGAATTCTACAAATATGTATATTTGACGCCGGCGCCGCAACGATGAGTGCAGCCGGAGGTGATTAACTTACAGGTAAAAATAATTGTTATTAATTGTCGCTTTTTATGTATGATGTGAGGTTCCCCACAGTTTGGGTTAAACATTGATGCTTACGACTTTCGATTGCTCGCAAGCCGTGGCGTTAGTGACAATTTCTGGCCGGCACCTGCTAGTCATTATATTTACTTTGGAAGCTTTAGAGATTCTGAGTAACTGTACTGCGTTACAAACTTACAGTTCGTAACGTAGTAAAACAAAATAAATATAATGGCGTCAGAGAAACACGCATAAAAGCGAAAGAACTTATTCTATTGAAAGGGTAGCCTGTTTAGCTTAGAATGAAGTAGGAGAGCGGTCACTCAAAACTACGTGAAGCGGCGGTGCCGCAGCCGTGCCGCGACGACGTCGGGCGGGCGTATTCTCGCGCCGCAGATGTGAGTCCTCCCGGTCGTCCGTAGCTCTGGCTGACTGGCTGTACGTCGTCGGCGCCCACGGATGTCGCGCACCTTTCATATTTCTCCTTCATTGGAATCCATTGCAATGAGAGTTCCCGGCTGACGTATCGACGTTTCAGAGCAAACAGGTTGTCCGTGTCCCACGTGACACTACAACATTTTGCGACGTCCAAAAATTATAAAAGTACGAGTACATTAACGTTATTTTCTTATCCTACTATTGTCAAATAAACACTGACACCCAGAACTGAACCGTCAGCCGCCGAAGCGGAGTCTGTCGGAGACGTCGGAAGCTCAGGCGGAGTGCGGGGTGGTGGCGGCGTCGCACACCACCAGCCGGCCGTTGCGGTACACCACCCGCGGCGGCCGCTTCTCGGAGCTCGAGCCGGAGCCCGAGGCCGCGCTCGAGTCGGCAGGACACCTGCGAACGACGGACAGTACATTGCGCCGCTGTAGGCCGGCGGCGGGCCGCAGCTGCACCCGGTCTCCAGTAGCTGGGTATCTCGGGAAAATACATATTTCGTCAAACACACTGCGAAGTACCAAGGCATGCATAAAATTTTGCGTCGGATTCATGTCAAGCGCGGCACTCGAGATATGAACTGTGCGGAAGTCTAACTGATCCTCGTAATATAATTCCTCGTTTTATTACTGATGTCATTATCATGCCGCGAAGCCTGCCCGGGGAGCTGCCGCCCCTCACCCGAGTCACTTGAGCCGGCAAGTGAGGCGGCGGCGGTATGTACAAAATTATATATAAATTTTCGCGGGGAAAATGAAAGAAGCGAACCCTGACCGTGACCTTGACCTGACCTGACGTGACGTGACGTGACCGTCTGTCGAGAGAGTGACGAGTGTATTGGAACCCGCTGCTGCTTTTTCGACTTTAGTTTTTTTTTTGAGTAGTGACCTAAAGTAACTATAATTAAAGATCTTTAAATGCACATGTTTTACATTCATACTTCATACATTCATACTTTACGATATTTTTGATCAATAATGATGATTTGTACTTGATAGGAATAACTTATAATAAAATTAAATAAAGTTTGGTGTTAAATGTAGAACCGGTGACAGACACATCCATACATACAGTAGATACCCGGTGCCGATATGTACCGGTTGTTTTGTAATTTAATGTTTTCAACACACGAGTTGACATTAGTGTACGTGACACGGGCAGGTATTTATTTTTACATCGTTCATCATCAGTTATCAGAGCAGCTGATAACGACGTACGAATCACTAGAAAATTAGATAAATACCAATAACTAAAATATTGAGTGTTCGAACTGTTTAAGTTTCGAATACGGTCAGGTTTTATTTATTCAATGAAAATGCAACCATTCTTAATTAATGCATGCTCTTGAGGGGAAAGGTTTATCCCCGATCGACAAAGCGTTGGTGACAATTGAAGCTGGGTTTAAGGCAAATGTGTATGTGCAGTCTCCCAAATAATACAACCGTTCACTGAGCACAAAAGAGCATTTATTTAAACAACTCAATTTACTTATGGCACGGCCAAAGAATCTCAACAGCGTGTTTCAGGAACTTGAACAGCGCCATCTAGTTTCCAATTGTGGAACCACACTGCTGAGCTCATATATAATACTTAACAGTGTAGGTGCTGAAAATTATGTTTCGTCTTTAGGCAGGTACCTACTGGACGAGTCGTATATCATAGAAATAATACTGGGTACATCAAGTATCCTCTAGAGGAGGTTAGTGACCTGAGCGGCGCGCTGGCGGAGCTACGATCGTGCCAGAGGGAGCGCAGGCGCGGGGAAGGACGCCGGGGCTCGGCGGGCGGACGGGGCCCTCGGGCTGCCAGCAGCACCGCCAGCAGCACGGCGAGCGCCTGCAGTAGCGCGAGCAGTGCCGCCGCCGCCAGGGCCACGTGCAGGTTGCGTGGCGCGTCCGTCTGCGCCTCCTGACCTCACACACGAGTTGTCCAAAATAAACACGGATGATGTTGAAAAATCCCTACCGGGATGAAGCTGGGGTCTGAGAATTTTAAATATGGAAGGAGCCACATAAATAAAAAAGCGATGTAAGTTTTCGGTTTTCGCACCTCAACGAGGCCCTTGATTTTGGAGGGCACCGGGTGCCAGTGCGCGAGCTGCTGCAGCAACGGTAGGAGGTGTTCGCGCAGTCGCAGCGCGTGTTGCAGCTCGGCGGCGGCCGGCGAGCGCGCCCAGAGCGCCGCGCGCGCCCACAGCCACCACACTAGGGCTCCCTCGCCGCACATCATCAGCGCCATCAGGAACGCGTACTGGAATCGATACACACCCACACTCGTATCGTTCCGATTACACTCAACTAGGTACATACTGTACATGATATTAAATTGATAGTAATGAGAAAAATGTAAGAAAATACCACGAGGTATGAAAAGTGGCCCGATATTATTCCTGGCCCTATGACACTGCGACTGAAATATATGTATGTGCAGCATTAAATTTCATGGTCGATGTCAGGAGGGGCGGTAGGTAGCCCAGCGAGCAAAATATTCTACTATCTTGTCTGGAAGCGGTACAGAGGCCAATAGGGTGCAGTTTAGCAGAGTGCAATGAATGATAGTTGGAGCCTCCTATCCCTTTTTGGAATATTCGTTTGTTCTTGGACATAAGTGGAAAAGAAAACGGGATAGGTGAATAACAAAGTATTTAAACTGTTGAAAAATTATTACGAACAGTCAAACCAAACACAAAATAGGAACCTTCTCAAAATTTCTATCAAAGTAAAAATATTCGTGCACATAATTTTAGGGTGCAGATAATTTAGAATATTTTATGTAACCTGCAGTATTTCTTGCTCGTCCTCTATTACTTAGGTACTAAACCTTGAGAACTCCAATTACTCCAACGCCCTATCCCGCGGTGGGGGTCGTCCATGCGTACCGTCAGGAGCAGGACGCGGCGCGCGGCGGGGCGGCGCGCTCGCAGCGCCACCACGGCGCCGTGCGCCAGCAGCAGCAGCGCGGCGGCGGCGGCCGGCAGCGCCGCGGCGGCCGCGCGGTACTCTCGCGGAAACAGCTCGCGCAACGCCACGTACGTGCTGGGGTCCCACTTGAGCCGCGCGCTCGTCGCTAGGCCCGCGCCTGCGAACACCTGCGGAAGATAACGTTCGCATTATGTACATGATGGTAAACCCGTCTGTTAACGAAGTTCTACGTCCCTCGACATGAAGTTCTGTGAATAGGTACCGCCGCCTTAAAAGTTTAAACGACAAAGGACGACCTCATAGCAAAATTATTATTGTTTCAAATAAAAAAAAATATTGAATCAGATCAAAATACGTTTTTAAATTGTTGTCTATCAATCAGTTTGTTTGTCTCCGCTGACCTCCGGAACGCCGGAACCGATTTTTACGAGCCTTCATCAACAAGTTAAGAAACTTCAAGTTACACTAAAAGCGATCCATAACAAGAGTTTAATTTTTAACATGGCATGGTGCATGGATTCGTTTATTTTATATAAGTACCTATGTATTTAAAACTTGCAAAAGTTTTCTAGGTACGAAGAAGTAGCTATACATAAATGTCTTAGATTTTTCATACATTGCAAGGATAGACCAAAAGGTGTCAATAAAGTATGTATTTTTCATTAATTCAAAACCCTATAGGTAACTAATTACATTTCTACCATATTATTTTCTTTAACAAGACTTTCTTCTTTAGGCAGGTACTACTTACGCAATACCTACTCAGGAACTTAAATTTTCTGCTGAAACATATTGAAAGATGACATCATATTTTTTATTTAATTAATGTTCAGTTTACTCATATTATATAAAATTGAACAATACCTCTTGTGAAACAACACGTGTTAAACCGAATCATAAGTACTGAAATGCTGCGGTAACAAAAGTCATTCAATACGATGAACAGTTGCTTTAAATTTGTATAGGTCTAGAGCACATGGTGTGGGACGTGGGATACAAGGAACAGCGAACTGCTTACACCTTTAGCCCAGTGATTGTCTACTACTGAACGCAGTCTTTCTCGATTACTGCGGCGGCCTGCAGCTGTCAAATTATTACTGTGATATTACACCTATCGAAATGCCGCTATCGCATGAGTAAAGTGAAGTGTGTAAACACCAAATTTACTTATAAAACGGGAAAAAATGATAAAACGCAGCTTTTGAAAACATAGTTTATAAAGCAATAAGTGGTACGCCGCGTCATTGAAATGTGATTGCTGATACGAGTACGTATGACATGCGTTTGAATAGCATGAAATTTCACGTGAATAGATGTAGTTATATTTTACGTAATGCCATAATATACGTTAGTAAAAAAGCGTTGGTATCAGTATATATTAGCTGGCCGATCGGCCAGTAGTATGTACAATATAAATAAAATACCTTGGAATGTATTCATATTTAATTCACGAAAAGTCAACAGACAAACGACAAGAGTTGTGAAACTCTATACAATATATTACCAATGTACCCTTCATACATAACAGGAATTTATTAAATGTAAGCTATTCCGAAACAGAGGCCTCTGATGTATACATCATAGCGGATCTTAATTGCTTATCGACGAAATTACAAAAGGTCAAAATATAAATTTAATTTTTTCACGTTGTAGAGGTTTTTGTCAAGCGTTATTTAGCTTTTTTATTATATTTTTATGAAACGACCATTTTGGTGGTTGGCATGCCAATGTAGGTATTGCCTATGTTTTGCAATACTTGAGCTAAAGGGTCGGCCCTTGTTTGCAGTCCGGGTATTACAGATTGTTGAGTATAGGCTTTGGGCAGGCACGTAGCCAGGGCAGTGATATAAACGTGTAGTTGAACACGTGGGCGTGTTCCGTGTGAACTGGACGGGCCGGGACAGGTGAACATGTCGTGATCTACACGGTAATGTTACTAAGGATGTTGATTTGTTTACTGTTATTGTAGCCATTTTATCCGTTATAATTTTAAATTTAACTAACGACCCGCCCCGGCTTCGCACGAGTGCAACGCTGACACTAAATATACTACAGAAAAACTGTGAACGTTGAATATAAAAACGTAGCGGCCCGCTCCGGCTTTGCACGGGCATAAAATATATAGCCTATATCACTCACTGAAAAAAATATTAAAATTGATCCAGTAGTTTTACATTTATTCATTCCTGCCTTCGGCCCACACGCGTTAAGTTTGAAGTAAAACAAATCCCCTTTCCCTACACCATATAGATACGTTACGTCCCGCAATTTTTTAATCTGTAATATCTTCGAAAATATTCATTTAAATCATATCCTGTAAAGAGCTATATATCTATATTAAATCAAACATTTATTTAATTGGATAAGGGTCAATGCTGTATTGGTTAAATTTAAAATCGTTTCGAAAATTAGCCATTATGTCCTAAAAAGAAGGTAACAAAAAAATATATATTGTGGGATATGCATACGAGATAGACATATACTATCGCGGAGTTTTCTGTATTTCTTCTCCACTATTTAATGGATGTTAGTATACAATAAACCTTCCTCTTTTATCACTATATCTATTTAAAAAAACCGCATCAAAATCCGTTGCGTAGTTTGAAATATTAAAGCATACATAGGGATATAGGGACAGAAAGAGACTTTGTTTTGTACTATGTAGTGATAATCATGTATAAGTTGCGTGGAATTAGCCGATATATTTACTTATTTATAATGACTTAATGATCCAAGCAAGTTAATCTATAAAATACCTATGCAAGAAGCAATCACAGTATTCTGATAAGGTTTCGAATGGGTCTTACCAAAGAGAGTGATTAACGGATAATACGCTCCTGCATCGTGAAGCGTATACCTAGAATATCGGATAACAATTTCAACGAAGGTATGACGAGGCAAATTATCAGTAAACATTCGCACCTCGCCGGCTTCACCTCGAGTTATGGAGCCTCGGACCAACGTCTCATCGTAACAACATACAGCATTGTAAGGACATACGGGCCGCAGGGAGTTGGGACTTGAGCTCGCTCGTGTCGTCCTGCGACGGTTCGTGCGGTGCGGGGTCACATTGAACGTCCAGGTCGAGTGATTCTCCATCAACTAGCCCTCGACGCTGGACAAGCAGTTTCCAGGGATCTATGCCCGTGATAGTTCGACGGCGAGGCGGTGCTTAATTTTTTTATGTCATTCTTAAATTTTAATTTCACAATTAACTATTTTTAATATTCCTCGCATGATTTAAAAATATAAGAAATGTAGAGCCTTGTAACATAGTAATCGGACAGAAGATCACGCACGCCGGACGGTAACTATAATTATACACATTAATATGTTTTGATGATACGGTGGGAAGGTAAGACGTTGGGACGGTGGGGCGGTGAGGCGGTACCACACCGTCACGATGCAAGCTACCGATTTCAAACTAAAATAACGGGTGATGCTGGTTCGTACTATTCGAAAATGCTGCCTTTATTATGTAGCTTATCTACGAGTAGTTAAGTAATAAACAAAGTCACACAAAGAAATTTGAACATCGTCGCTCGTCAGCCAATCAACGTTCAGACCGATTAACATAAGGTTATATTTTTTAATTCTTAAAATTCCTGCGATAGAATGATATTTCCGTGTAGCCACCACTCACCGCGAGCAGGATGTTCACGTGTAGCAGGAGCGTGGGGCCGGCGCGTGCGCACGCCATCCCGGGGCCTCCAGCGCCTCGGGACCCGCGGGGGACGGGCGAGGTGCAAGGAGAAACCGGTTCAGTCTTCACCTCCACATGCCGTGAGCTGGCTCCGTACACCAGCGTAACTATCGCAAAGTGAGGTTTGTTCGACACTCTTCTACATATTACGTCGTAGTATCCACTCGGAGGACAGCACGTCGACGGCGACTGAATTTTTGTACACGAAGGGCCGAGGCCCGGTATCGCGAAGTCTGTCGGTAGTGTATCCCGCGCCGCGAGGGCCGCCCGTGTGCGACTGTCGCACGACGCACGGCGGGGAGCGGCGGCTCGAGTCGTATCGTATCTTATCTACTATCGCACGTCACCTGCGGCCCACAGCAATAATATTGTTTCCTTCTTAATCTTTAACGATTTACTTGGGCAGGAACCGAACCGAAATCGAACTGTAGACGAGCGCCCGGTTGCTGGATCCTGGTTTTACACCGTGTTGGGCGGTGAGAGTTGGGCGCAGGTGTGAGGCCGAACAGTTCTTTAGAACACTCGTTATAAAAACGGTAGTAGAATACACGGATGTACATCTCTCGTCAGCCCAAGGTATTGAGGAGTTCACCATCTATCTGGGAGTTCGGGAACGCCAATTAGGTCGACGAATTCTGTAAAAACCCCCATTTATTGACTGTGGATGTGGGCCTACTATGCCAATATAAAGGCCGTCTGCTCCTGTATGATTGTTACCTCTACGTCGTGTTGACGTCCTCTGTAAACGTCATCGACTGTGGACAAATGATTATTAATATGTTGAACGACTGAAGACTTCAAAATTAAAAATATACGTACCTACGTGCTAAATGAATTCAGTAATGTTTCAGATTGTGTAAATAAGTACCTAAATAAATTTTGCTAGACTTATCGCACAGATCAATTGATTAAAAGGTTAGTTAAATCTACTAAATAAATAAATAAACAAGTACTATAGGTAGTGCCGGTAGTCGGTACCGAATGTTGATTTCTAGCATGTTGAAGGGGAGTGGTGAGCGGTATTTCGCTTAGGTTTTGATGCTTCAATAAAACGAGGCACATTTATTTATGATTTGAAATTAATTACAAATATACGGAGATAATTTATAAGAAGTTGCACACATGGATATCATATTTTGGGGTTCCATTGCAGCCCTGTTCCCCTAGGAGTTCACGTGCACATTGTCTGTGTACAGGCGCTCGCATGGCTCGGACACGCGCGCCGGGCCCCGGGTGGGCGCTGGTGTGCTTCGACAAGTTGGTGACGATACTGCTCATCTCTGCCAACTTCTTTCTCGCGGTGAGGACGCCGCGGGCTCTCTGTATAGGCTGTAAGAGAGGGCCAAGTTACACTAAATTCTCTTAATCGGATGTTGATTGCATTAAAATGATACAACTTCCAAGCGAAGCAGTAGTGTGCGTAACGGTAATTATATACAACACGGTATTGTTATAATAAACACTTTTTATTGAAATCATACGAGTTACGTTATAGTGAGCGGCAACTACGTCACTGGTCAAGGTCACCGCCGACGTCGTCCTGCAACTGTAGCAGTGGCACGTGACATATTATCATCCTGGATATTTATAATATGAGTTATAAATGCTAAAGTGTGTTTGTCCTTGAAGATAGTTCGGAGCTCGACGAGTACAGTGGACTGTACACTTTTTACCGCGAAGAAACATCTCATTTCTGTGGAAAGAACCATTACGATGTATATTTTATTCAAATTCAAGGAAGTGTCTAACAACAAAGCGTTGTCTAGCAAGCAATGATGGAACGAAATTGGCAACCTTTTTATTGCTGTTCTTTTCTCTCACGTGTGCGAAGCCGCGGGCAACCTGTGGTGTTTAATAATTTGACGTAGTTAAAAAAAAACACGTATTGTCGAGTAAAATTGACGACCCAATAAAGAAAAATTCCATACTAGTAACAGTCCACATTTTTCGGGAAGTTATGGCCTCATCAGCTCTGGGCCAGGTAAAAATAATTTAGAAGATAATAGACTGACTGATTTCATTCACGAGAGAATTGTGTGGAATCTACTTGATATAAACAAAAGGTTCAGGAGCCACTAAGCTATGTTGCGGTGTCATGCGCAGGCCTACGCGGGAGCCGGGCTGGCGACGGCGGCGCGGCTGCGGTACGACCCCACCACGAACATCGTGGCCCGCGAGATATTCCCGGAAAACTTCAATGTGACGTCGATGGCGCTCCCACTTGCTTCCCTAGGGCTCCTGGCGCTGACACACTTCGCGGTGGCCGCGCTCGTCATGCCGCGCTGGCTGCGCTTCCCCATGCTGATGCTCGTTAGTCTCCAGTGAAGTAGTGAGGTAGATAGCGAGGTCGTGTTAATGCCGCCGGCTACCTCCTGATTCTGATTTTCCGCATCTGAAATATTTAGATTTATTTTTGGGCAGACGCAATGCTCTGTTCGCCGGTAATTATATCCCTTATAAAGATAAGTCCCTACGAAGTGTCTGTATGTCCGTCTGCACTAGTTTCATTATCTCATACAGATGTAGAAATAAAAACATTTAAAAGAAACAGACTTCAAAAAGAAAAACCTATAAAATGACTAAATAAGTTAATCGAAATATTATTATAATAAATTCTAATATTATCATATGCGTTACGTATTGAAACATTTTTGGTCGTGTTAGGGAGGCATTAGAATAATGACGCCTTTCCCATGCCGTCAGAAGAGGGTGTCGTAAAAGGTGACGGACGCCGATCCTCATGCTTCGTGGTAGCGCCGTGCGTTACGATAATTATCAATACTATTATTAGATAAATTTATTAGCACAATTATATGTCACTCCGTCAACGCAACACGTAATTTCAGCAATGCGACACGCTATATTATGCCTGCATTATATTATAAAATCAGTGTGAAACCTCTTGCGTTCCCTCATACTCACCACATTCTGAACACTGTTAACGTGCTAGGTCTGGTCACACCTGGCCACGCATACCATCGTGTTGACACGATTCACGTTGATAATATTCAATGACAATATGCGTAGGAAGTATGAATGTTATTAATTTAGTTTGTACATCATCAAACCCGAGGATGGTCATGATGGATTGGTTTTGAAACATCATTATTATCATCAACGAGAGTACTGAAACACGGTGCGATGAGTGCCGTCCGATGAGGGGGAACATGCCATTATAGTCTCAACATCAATACATATTTAATTACACAAGGAGGTGGGTTCGAAGCTTTCGTAGTGTACCGTAGAGGTGTTGCAGTGATGGTACAGAGATAGTACAGAGGTGGTGCAGTGGTCGTACAAGGACAGTCGTCTCGCACAGTACGCGGTGGCGATGCTAGGCATGGCCGGCGCGGAGACGTGGCTGGCGTGGCATGTGCGGCGCGACGTGGACCAGTACATTGCCGAGTTCCGCAACACGTTCGACACGGTCCTCTTCCATCTACAATTCTACCTGGAAATCATCTCGTACATGCACGAATTCGCTTGGAGGATAAAGAGCATCCTCTGGGTAAGCCGCGTTTTTTCTAATTGATTTTGTTTTAAATATAGGTAGATATGATGTAAGGCGTGCGTTTATTCCGGTACCGTCCCTCTCCTCATGTCACCTCCCAAGCGGCGGATTAAATGTATTATCTTTTGTTAGAAAATTAGATTCACGTACTATAGTAGTACATAGATCGGGGAGCGCCGCTCACTCTTACATATTTTAAGAACTTATTTTACGCACTTCACCTTTTACTGTTGTTTTGGTAGTGTGAGTGTGGAACAACCCGCCCGTGATCTCGAACATCACTGAACAGAAAACATAGATTACGCCCCAACTACGAGATGGCGTTTAAACTAATTTTTGAAATAGTCGTTTACTGACAGTATTGGAATAAACGTGCGAACGAGCCTTCTATATCAAGTAATGTCGCCCACCGAGCACATTCTAATGAGGCTTCTAGAATTCATTTACTTATTATATTTGTTAATTTTAACAAATATGTAACAATGATATTGGAAGAAAATTGTAACGCTGTTATCAATATTCAAAAGTTATCCTCATGTACAACTAAGTCACTTAACTCTATCGAGTGGGACTCAAGTTTTTAACTCTACAAGCTTACATCTCGGATGAAAGGTATGGCTCAATGCTCGTATTTACTAGTGGATTTAATACTAGATTAATATAAATTTCATCAGAATTAAAACACATTTTTTGAGACCGCAAGTTTGGATTAAATTTCATGATTAAAATATTGTTTTTAATTTCAGGAGGTGCAGGCGAATACGCCAAAGAACATAGATGTGGCGCAGAACGCGATCGTGTACTTCATCGGCTTCCAGGTGTGACGTTTGTGAACATATGCAGTACAGTATGCGCAGGGGACAGCGACACGAGCGAATCCTTCCAATGCACGTCCGCTCACGAATAATACATAGTTACACGGTATAATAATTCTATTTAGTCAAGCGAAAGACAGGACGACGAGGTGAGCGCGTGTGCTCACTTCTTGAGTCAATAATATATTGTTTGTTTATAGAGCAAATTAAACATGTCATTTAAATCATGTCAAACCGACAGAATCAATCGTCAATCGACAAAAGTGTTAAAGACATGTCAAGTCTCTGCCCCGAGTGCATTTATTACATATCCTCCTCCGCTCTCCTCTGAAAGACCACCATTGCGTTTTGCAGTATTTAAACACAGAGCTGACGGCGGGCTCGCTGTAGACCGTCGTGCTCCCTAGTTAATATTGGTTTGAACAGAATGTGCTTTTTTAACAATATATTTTTTTGCGTTCATTATTATCCGCCTCATCTACGCTTGACATTTCTTTTTTACAGAAACTTTGTATTAGGTATAAAGATTTTCTAAAATTTGTGTTGACGGGACTCGCCTACGATATCATAGTCATTTCCTGCGCTGTATCATATCGTGGTTCGTTTGATCGCAGACGGCCGCCGGCGTGCTGGCGCTGCTGGCGGCCGGCACCGGGCTGCTGCGAGCGCGCGCCGAGCCGCCCTGCTACTGACCGCCCCTCGTCGGACACTTACCACTGGATTTATATCAGTGTAGTGGGCTAGTTGCATGATTACAACTGTGTTATGTAATTATACGAGTACGAGTGAAATTAAGACCTATCATTTTTGTCTGAGAACCCGTGCACATTGTACAAAATTGAAAGCCTCGTAGTAACTACCGCTTACGTTTTAGAGACTGGCACGCTAAGAGAAACTTTACAGGCTATATCATTAACTATTATGACTTTAAAAGCAGTTTTCACACATCTGTGTAACAGATAATTTTATTGACGTTTGCTAAATCAAATTGAAAACCTAGACTCCCATAGAGCATAGTGCGTTCCCTTCGTTGTAATGTTGAACGTTAAGCTGCAAAAAGTCGCACGACTGAACTCCGAATGAACTATGTATTATGAGCCTTAAGAATTTTTCGTATAATACATCAGGCGCAATATCAACAGGAGTGGGTGGAAGACACACTCTACACTGTAAACGCAATTACTTCACTTTAAAAGTTTGATATTCCGCAAACGGGAACCTGATTCGGACGATGGGTCTTCAGACCTTCATTCGACGAGAGATACAAGTCATCTGTACTACATAGTGTGTGTGGTACACGAAACATTTCTTTTGAAAATTTTTTATTCGCGACTTGCGGTCAGACGGTCAGTTGGACATGACGAAACTATACGGGTTTAGTGTTAATTATAGAACCATAAAAAATGGTTAAAACTCGGTGCATAAAATATGAGATCACTCGGCGGGAATAAACAGCCTGCAGCTTACATACTCTGTGACGACCGGTTTCACCGTGACGTCGTCAATGCGTTGTCTCGTTAGCATCTCACATTTTATTTATATTTTTTTTACATGGATTGAATTTATAAATTATCAGCAGTCGCTTCTCATTGCATCGGCATGTTGAACGCGGGTACGTGTAGCGCGAGGCGCGCTCCTCTCACAACACGATATTCACGTTACAGATTTACCTACGCTAGAAGGTTTGTTTACAACAAACATTTCCTTACCACTCGTTGTACACGTGCTCGTCGGTGGTTTATTGTTATATTTATCCGGTTCCTAACATACTTATGGAGAACACAAGGCGGCAATCGAGCGACTAAATTTAATAAATTTTCGGTTATTGTACCCGACACGACGCCACCCGACGCCGTGAGCTGGAAGTCATACTCTCACGCACACCACACAATTGTTCTCTTAATAAATACATGTATTCCTCGAACAATTTTTTATTCATCAAATAATTTGTGTCAATTCAGTTTTCCGTTTCAGTCGGTAAATCGTTCAAATTGTAGCGCTGGCGCCGTGGCGCGGCGAGCGGTGGTTGGTGACGAACGGATGCAACGAGGAGTCGGTGCCGGTCGTGGGGTGCTCGCGCTGTGAGGAGGTCGCTATAAGGTAGAGCGGAGCGAAGCGACGGGCGCCAGGATGCAGCGCGTGTTGTTCAGCTTCCAGATGGGCGCGTCGCTCACGTTCAGCTATTTCCCGCGAGGCCCGCAGAAGATCGGTGAGTGTCTTACACCGCACTCACCCGAGAGCTATAGATGTATATCGTCGTCGTTGAACGCTGCGGGCATATTTTGACTGGGCCGAAATATTTTTAGTAATGTAACAAGTACGGATGAGAGCATCTTCTATTATCCATTTATTATTGTTACATAATAATTATGCAAGTTTTGAACACAACCATGCGGAGCTGAGCCCCGCCGAGGCACTACATCTCGTCCGGCGGGAGATCTCATCCTTTTGCTAAGTAACTAATAAACCGAGTTAGACCAGGGTCTGAGTTCGAATCGAGGTTATGGGCTTATTAGAAAGTAGTAGTCACTGGCATCAGTGAGAAAGGTATGGTTGCGATGATGACGAGCCCGTTAATATTTGTGTGCAGCGAGACGGATCAAGCGGCGCGCTACGTCGACGCTGCGCTCGGCGCCCCGCGTCCTCTACGCTCGCCCCGGTAACTGCTTGCCGCCCGCCACACCACACACACGCGCTCGAGTGGCGGTATCCACCGTAGCATTACTTAGATACTCTTCATTTCTAATAAGTTTGGTGAACGTAGTAGCCAAGTAGTATTTGTGAATCACTTCATCTCAAAAAATTATGTTATCATCCCATCGATTAACGCATTAATGTTTTGATTTTGTCATATTCGGTGAAAATGTTGTTTACGCTCGAAGTCGGGCGGGTGCAGAAGCGGCCGTCGCGCTACAGCCGCAAGGCCGACCTCCGACCTCACAAGGCCTTGAAAAAGGAAACCTTAAAAAAGATTCCACCAGGTGAGTCGACATTCGCTACATGTACTTATATCATTCTTCTTGGGGACCTCTTAACTTGCATGTATAAATATAATTTGTTTGAGTCGAATCTTATTTCGCGCGTAAGCCGAGGCCAGGGGCCAGCTGCACGTCTACCTCGCCTGCACAAACTTCACACTCTCCATTTTTGTACGCGCTACAGACAGAACTTCTCGTCACATCACGTCAAGCTGTAAAGGAAGTTCCTTTATCGTCATGCTCGTAGCTTTTTGCACCAAATATCATTATCATACATTTTCTGGGCGCGAGCGTGAACGGAAATATCCGAGAGTCCGAACATTTTAACAACTTCCGTCGGAGTGCGGCGAGGGGGGGGGGGCGGTCTAATTCGTGTTCCGTTCGTGAGATAATAGAACTAAATAATATTTCTTATAACTTGCCATAGAAACATATTTTTTTGGTATCTCTCATCTTGGTATTTCATATCTCCGCTCACTGGGTACTAGCGCTAGACTTCTGTGGAAATATAAATAAAATCAATTTGATTGACTTCACTTGGTACAATTTCTACAGTATGTTCTGCCGATTGTTGTCGATACAATCAAAACACGAATTATGTTTCTTTTGTCAAGTAGCACGGACTGCGAAGCGATGGAGCCGAGCGAAAGCGACGAAGCCAGCCAAGCCCGCCAAAGCCGCCCGGACCACCCAGGTGCCGCGTAAGTATGGCGCCTCGGTCTGAGTCACCTCAGATATTGTTCTGGTAGTAGGGTCATGTACAAAGGGTCAAAATGAAACAATTGGTATACACATGTATCACGCCCATAAAGTTATAAAAAAATCCAAAACAATGTAGACGGGGAGGTTCTTCACTAAAAGTGACAGATTGTTTTCCCCGTGTACCCCACGCTGTGAGTGAGGCATCCTGACTGGTCGTTCAAAACGGTCGTTCGGGTGGAAACCATAAATTTCGATCTCAGAAGGCCAGCTAAATGAATGGTGCTGAACGTGTGAAAAAATTCATGGCAGTAGTTTATTATTGTGATGAATTTAAAAAAAAAAAAAAACAACCATCACGGCGAGGTCACTCTGCAAGTTAACGAGTAATTGTCAATCAACTTACATTTACGAAAGCTTTACTCTGCCTCTCTCTATTTAAATTAAACAACTAGCTTTAGCTTAAACAATTCCTGTTGGCAGGTCGTTATGTATAACTGAAATAACATATGTCAAATGTGTTTACCTGTGATGAATTTTGTCGGTGATAACATTGTCACTTATTTGTGTTGTTATAATAACTGAATTTCGAGAATCTCTTAAAGACGTCGTGAATGTCAAACCTTCGTCAGCGCTATATTCTCGATAGAGGTAAGAAGGTTGGCTACGAAGGAGTTCGGATCGTGGCGGCTTCGCCAGGAAACGGGCAGCGAAACTGTAAGAATTTGACCTAGTTGTACCAATATTATCGTATCGTATTGTATACAATATTATCGTGTCCCGTGTTTTTAGGCGCTCCCAGGGCGCGGTCGCCCCGGTCGCCTCGGTCGCCCCGGTCGGCGGCGGGCGGCGTATGCTGGGGGCTCTTGTTGTGCTTCGACAAGTTGGTGACTACATTGCTCGTCTACGTGAACTTGGTTCTCGCGGTGAGGGTGGCGGGTATTTCAGTTTCCTAGCCGGAGTGATGGAAGTGAAATGAAATATTTTATTTAAAATAGGTTTTTACAAGCTCTTTTCAAAAATTAAATAGTGACAACGCTTCGACAATTCCCCACCGTGATTGGTCCCTGAAGAACAAGCGGCAAGAACTGATGAGGATGCACCGAGTTCTCATTCGCTCACACATATTTCTTTAGATCAGAAATCTATTCAAATTTTAGTATTCGCATGCTATGACAATTCCTAGGAGGCGTATCGGTGTTAAGGCAGAGCGAAGGCCATAATTATAATATTCTATTATTTTTATATTATGTTTATACATCATAGTATCCTGACGGAAATCGTGTGCAGGGCTACGCGGGAGCGGGGCTGGCGACTACGGCGCGGCTGCGGTACGATCCCACCACTTTCCTGGTGGCCCGTGAGATGTTTCCTGACGACTTCCATTTGGCATTGAAGTTTCTACCGAAGGCTTCAAAGGCGGTCATGGCGCAGGCGCACTTCGCGGTGGTCGCGCTCGTCATGCCGCGCTGGCTGCGCTTCCTGATGCTGATGCTCGTTAGTTTGCGTGTTAATGTTAATTTCGATATCTCTCATTGTTTGTGGCTCCTCACGACTCGCACAGTAACACTGGCCGATGACATATGCGTTATGGACGATGCTTCACACACTGACAGGTGACAGCCTAAATAAGTCTGGGTTGTATTTTTGCTGACAACTATATGATAGCTATAAACCTGGTGCGTGTGATACTGCGCAAGTCAACATGCATCTTAGCGGTGACCCAGCCGGTTCCGGCCAGGCGAACTAACGGAAGCTGTTGAATAGCTTCTTCTTAGTTTATATATCAGTCTCATTAACGTAGTTCAAAATATTTTTACATACATTATACCATTCGTCACTACCTCTCGCTCACAGCAAGATAGATAAAATAGATATATAAGATAAACATTTGGAAAATATTTAGTAACCAAAAGAGCGGAAAAGATTTGAAATATAAAAACGAGACTCCTTATGACCTGCGAGGATCAATATTCCGAGAATGTTAGAAGGGCACAAAAATGACGGTTTAAGAGTTACACATTACAAGGTACGCGTTAAATTTGGCCGGTGGTATCGATTCGCGCACGTCGCGCGGCGAGGGAGGTGCGAGCGCGAGAGGTAACGACGATGGCCCCGGCGCAGTACGCGGCGGTGATGGTGGGCGCGGTGTGCGTGGAGGTGCGGACGGTGCGGCGGATGTGGCCCGACGTGGAGCAGCGGCTGGTGGTGGCCCGCGATCACCTGTACGCCGTGATGAGCCACATGGGCGTGGTGCTCGACGTGCTCGAGCAGTGGCACGGCTACGCTTCCAAAATAAAGAACATCTTGGAGGTAAGAGAACTGTTATCGTGTCACCGACGGCGTCTGCGTGGTGATGCTGACGTGTCGTAATAATATGAGGAAACTCGCAAAAAGTTACGTAACCCAATATCCATGTCAAAAAATGTTTCCTATGTATTTATCACAGCAGTCTGCATCGCCAGCAGTCCGATAACTGACTGGCTGAAAACGCAGAATGGGAACCACATTGACCTGGCTCTCCAACGCTGCAACCACAACATATCATGGTCGACGCTACAAAAACTATAAAGTTCTTCTCATTTGCATTTATTTGCAAAGAAATACCACCACATACTTCATGAAAAATACTTTTTCTTCAAAGGTATTGGTT
>DWPA01000344.1:0-26994 GCA_018251375.1 Calpodes ethlius
TGACAAGTTTTTTCAGAGTAAAAAAAAATATTTTCCATGACTTATCATTATGCCAACCTACCAATTATTTACAAGGGACTTAATGTAATCTAAGTATTAATAAGACCCGCAAAATAAGATAAAACTGTCCTGTATTCAGGTAACTCAAAACAGCATTTGATAAGTATTGTAATATTTTTTTCCTGTATGATAAATACAATTTGACATCAATAACCAAAGTCTAATGTACTATTTTATGAATTTGCTGCCTGGTTATATAGTTATATCGATGCCCCCGGCTAAAAAAGTGGTAATGTGCTATTACTGATTTTCATGTTATGTCATTATCGGAATCTACAACTTGTAATGCCCTGATGTATTTCATTATTATTTTCGGGGTTACGGTTCATGTTTATGTTTCTTAAGAAACTGTTTTTGTACATAATTCATAAAAAATGGTTTTTCGTTTTTACTGAAAAGTTTTGATATGACATTAACTACTTCATTTGTAGTGGGCATTGATATGTATTGAATTAGTTGGTTGATTTGTGCAGTATCAACAAGGTAGCAGGCTAATGAATTGAAGAATGCATAAATCAAGTTGTAAAGTCTGAATTTTTTGTTATAATGAAGTTGAATGATTAACAATATATACTTTGTTTTGTTATAAATAACACAAAGAGTCATCTGAGAAATCATATTTATTTAGTACTCATTTTGTTGATTTGAATTTACTGTACATCTGATGATATGATAAATGTTTTAAGCTCAAACACTTGTGTTTTGTATCTTATTTGGTCATACTGCAATTTTGTGAATATATTATCCCTGAGTGTTCCCGTGTAAAAATGCCCCAATGTGTCTAAATTAACCCATTCATTGCTTGGCTACGTAATGAAATAGTGTAAAAATTTAGATTGGCGACATCTGCTTAGACTACATGTATAATTTCTGGAATTTGGATTTTAATTTTAATAAAAATGTTATTAAAAAAATATCTCATACTATTTAAAACTGCTTCAGCTGTTATAAAACTGAGGTTCATAATACATCTTTGAATCAAGCTTTTATATACATTCAATTTTAGCTATGTGATTATAACCAATTAACTAAAGAATTACTATCTTGTTGCTTTTAAGTCAAAAAATACAATATTAATAAACTTATTCTACAACATGAACTAATTAAAAATATTATTACAATGTAATTTTAATTATCAATATCTTCATCCTCATCAGCAAAAGAGAGTAACTGATTTTTCTTTTTAACTTCCTTATGCTGGCCCTTTTTACTTGACTTGTTATTACGGTTAGAATCTTTGTCTCGTGGCTTAGATTTAAATATAACTTTTTGGCTTAAATCGGCCTTCGCTTCTGACTCTTCCTTCTTTAATCTCTGTATTTCTACTTTAGCTTCATCAGCAGTCAAATCTCCTTGTTGCAGGACTACTACTTGTGGTTGCTCACTTTCAGTATCTTCTACAAAATCTTTTTCAGAATTTTCAAGCTCATCAAATTTATGATTCCTATCGTCGTATCCAGCTTGTTTCTTCATAACCTTAAGGAAATGTGGATCTTCTGGTTTGATATAGCTAATATTCCTTTTTCTATTCATTGTTAAAATTAGTGAATAACTCTTTAATCAATAATTCCTCGTTATATATTTAGGAGTATTTACTTTCTCCGATTGTTTAATGTTTTGATCACATCAATCATCATAACAGACTAGGTAGAGTACGAACTACGTTCATCATAGACGAATTTTCACAGACAAGCTTTGTCATAGACTACACAGCCATAAGTCCTTTTTTAACATGCATGCATTCAAATAATCCACGTTTCTCGAAAGTTCGTGAAATACGCACATCTTTCGAGAAATCATTGTTTTTCTTACGATATAAAGGTATTATAGTATATCTATGTACCTATAAAGCTTTCTTGTTGAAATACGTGTTTTATTTTAATAACATAGACGTTAAAAAAACACATACACAAAAAAAATACAAAAACAGAAAGCTCAGTTAATAAACAACAACATTTTACTATTAATATATCTAGATTGACCAATAAATAACTAGCATAGTGCTACGTGTAAGCTGCGGTGAATAGGTGGCGCACTAAAATATAAACTTTAATAACCAATTATTGGCTGATTTTACAACGTTTATGGTAATTTATTAGTTAAGATCTATATTTTAATTCGAGTGCCATAAATATAATATTTTCAACATCATGAATCTTTTCCATATGACAAACTCATCCAAGCGTTGATAATTTGGATAAAAATTCGCTAATTGACTTGATCCTCGGAACTAAATATTATAACGTGTATAGAAAATAATAACAATATGTGGCAAAAATAATCTGTATAGAGTGGAAATTGACATCTTTATTTTGCACCAAATAATATCATAACATAAATTTTCTATACTTTAACGTGAATAGAAAAACGATTTGTCCACAGTTTGGTTTTCTTCGTCATAGACGACAAGTTTTAGTCATAGAGTAATATATTCTTATAGCCTAGGGTTTTTGGTTATTATCCATAGACATAACGACATGTATATTATCTTTTTCAAGCTTCACGAAAACAACGGGCTATGTGTATGGAAGTTAAATTTTGACTGATTGCGCCGCAATTTATATTTGCAGGTAAGATACATACGAGTAGATAAATATTATTTTATCAAATTTGTTCTTGTTACCGTGTATTAAATATTTAGTTATGCACATTTAGTTTTTGCAAACTCTAAAACAGAAATACTCGTTAACGTCATTCATAATGGTACGGGGTGTGTTGTCCGAATAAATGTTTCCCACAAAAAATGTAACTGATAATACTGTACGGAAATTTACTTAAATCATTTTTATGTAGTATTAGTTTATTTTATTAGTAAATTTATATAAAAATTAAGTTTTATTTACGTTGCCTAATAGGTTAGTGTCCGTGTCTTTACAATTTTGCATTGATTGTTTACAGCGAGGCGTGTGGTGAGGAATGAATGTGAAGAAGACAATTTATGTCTAATTTTTGTATAAGAGCACCAAGTTAAGGATAAAATCACAATGGCAACTCTTGAACAACAAGCATCTAAACTTTTGGATTTCAACCAAAAATTGGATATTAACTTACTAGACAATATTGTAGGATGTTTGTATTCCTCGGTGGGAGAACAACAGCGTATCGCTCAGGACATATTAACAGCACTTAAAGAACATCCGGATGCATGGACCCGAGTTGATACTATATTAGAGTACTCGCAGAATCAAGAAACTAAATATTATGCTTTACAAATACTTGAGCAGGTAATCCAAACTAGATGGAAAGTGTTACCACGAAATCAGTGTGAAGGTATAAAGAAATACATTGTGGGTCTCATTATCAAGAATTCTTCTGATCCTGTCACTATGGAAAACAACAAAGTTTATTTAAAGAAACTGAACATGATTTTGATACAGGTTTTAAAAAGGGAATGGCCACATAATTGGGAGACATTCATCAGTGACATTGTTGGAGCTTCTAAGACTAATGAGAGTCTCTGCCAGAATAATATGGTCATATTAAAGTTGCTAAGCGAAGAAGTGTTTGTATTTAGTACAGGCCAACTTACACAAACTAAAGCAAAACATTTAAAGGATACAATGTGTTCAGAATTCAGCCAGATCTTCCAACTCTGTCAATTTGTTCTTGAGAATTCACAGAATGCGCCACTGGTAGATGCAACTCTTCACACTCTGCTAAGATTTCTGAACTGGATTCCATTAGGCTACATATTTGAGATGAAGTTGATTAGCACCTTAATTTTTAAGTTTCTTAATGTACCCATGTTTCGTAATGTGACTCTAAGTTGCTTAACTGAAATTGCTGGTGTTACTGTGAGCAATTATGAGGAGCAGTTTGTGGCATTATTGGTGCAAACTATGGAGCAACTGGAAGCTATGTTGCCACTTACTACTAACATTCGTGAAGCTTATGCAGCAGGGCGAGATCAGGAACAGGTGTTCATACAGAATTTGGCTCTGTTCCTATGTACTTATTTAAAAGAGCATGGACAACTTATTGAGCGAAGAGGGCTTAACAATACATTAATGAATGCCCTCCGCTATCTTGTTCTTATATCGGAAGTGGAAGAAGTAGAGATTTTTAAGATTTGTTTAGAGTTTTGGAATGCATTAGCAGCTGATTTGTATAAAATTGCTCCATGCTCAAATTCACCTGCTTTGTATAGCCTTGGGAAATGTGTGGGCAGAAAAGCTTTGTATGCTGATGTTCTAAGCAGTGTGCGTTATATCATGATCTCTAGGATGGCTAAGCCAGAAGAAGTGCTTGTGGTTGAAAATGAAAATGGAGAAGTAGTACGTGAGTTTATGAAAGATACCGATTCTATCAATTTGTATAAAAATATGAGAGAAACATTGGTGTACTTGACTCACTTAGACTACCATGATACTGAGAGGATTATGACAGAAAAATTGCAAAATCAAGTAAATGGTACTGAATGGTCATGGAAGAACCTGAACACTCTTTGTTGGGCAATTGGATCAACTTCAGGAGCTGTGATGGAAGAAGATGAGAAAAGATTCCTGGTTGTTGTTATTAAGGAACTTTTGGGGTTGTGTGAGCAAAAAAAAGGTAAAGATAATAAAGCTATCATTGCCAGTAACATTATGTATGTTGTTGGGCAATATCCACGGTTTCTACGAGCTCATTGGAAGTTTTTAAAAACAGTTGTCAATAAGCTATTTGAATTTATGCATGAAACTCATGATGGAGTTCAAGATATGGCATGCGACACCTTCATCAAAATTGCATTGAAATGCCGCCGACATTTTGTTACTACTCAAGTGGGCGAGGCTTGTCCATTCATTGAAGAAATTCTTAGTACCATCAGTTCCATTATTTGCGATCTGCAAACATTACAAGTACACACCTTCTATGAAGCAGTGGGATACATGATCAGTGCACAAGTTGACCAAGTGGCTCAGGAACAACTGATTGAAAAGTATATGTTACTGCCTAATCAAGTTTGGGATGATATTATTTCACAAGCTTCCCACAATGTGGACATTCTAAAAGATCCAGAAGCAGTTAAACAGCTAGTAAGCATCCTTAAGACAAATGTGCGCGCATGTCGAGCCTTGGGTCATCCTTATGTTGTTCAGCTTGGTAGAATATACTTGGACATGCTCAATGTTTATAAAGTCATGTCTGAGAATATCAGTCAAGCTATTGCTCTAAATGGAGTTGTCGTCACTAAGCAGCCACTCATAAAGAACATGAGGATCATTAAGAAGGAGACCTTAAAGTTAATTGCAAGTTGGGTCTCTCGTTCCACTGATAACAGCATGGTATTGGAGAATTTTATTCCGCCTCTCTTGGATGCAGTTCTTTTGGATTATCAGAGAACTACAGTCCCCGATGCACGAGAACCTGAAGTTTTATCATGCATGGGAGCAATTGTTTACAAATTAGGAGGACATATAACCTCTGAGGTGCCGAAAATTTTTGATGCTGTATTTGAATGCACTTTGGAAATGATCAATAAAGATTTTGAAGAATATCCAGAGCACAGGACCGAGTTCTTCTTATTATTACAGGCAGTTAATACACATTGTTTCAAAGCATTCCTGAGTATACCACCAGCACAGTTTAAACTAGTGTTGGATTCCATAATTTGGGCATTTAAACATACTATGAGAAATGTAGCTGACACTGGACTTCAAATATTGTATCGGTTATTACAAAATGTAGAGCAGCATCCACAAGCAGCACAGAGTTTCTACCAAACATACTTGTGTGACATTCTTGAGCATGTGTTCAGTGTAGTCACAGATACATCTCATGGTGCAGGACTCACAATGCATGCTACTATACTAGCATACATTTTTTCATTGGTGGAAGCTGGCCGAGTAACGGTGCCTTTGGGGCCAACACCTGATAATGTTTTATACATACAGGTAATTACTTTTAAATAACCTTATATCTTAATGGAGTATTGTCCAAATTAAAATAAGTGTAACCTCCTAGCAATAAAAGATCAAATTTGGTTACAGTGGCCTTTGGGTTTGGTGTCACTTGCCAAGCTTACATATATTAAACTGTGAATACAATTATCTTGAATATATTCAGATGAAAGTAAAATGCAGTCGAAAGGTGTAGAAAACTGTAGTGTTTTGTCTATAAACCTTGATAGAAAATAATTCATATTAAAACATTCAAAGTAATTTGATTCCAAAGTCAAAACCGAATGGTACTTCAGTATGTTTATCATACCTATGTTATGACTATTTGATTTTATGTTACATGAAATATGAATTTAAATATGTATGTTTGTATATTTTACAGGAGTATGTGGCAAATCTTTTGAAAACAGCATTCCCACATCTAACAGACAATCAAATAAAAATAACCGTGCAGGGATTGTTCAATTTGGATCAGGACATACCAGCCTTCAAGGACCATCTCAGAGACTTCTTAGTTCAAATAAGGGTATGTATAATATTCTTTATTGAAATCTTTAAAATTTTTCTGTGCCTTGAGTTTAATCAGGCAAACTTTTATTACGGTTTCAAGTATTTTGAAGCCAATGAGACTTACAAATTGGGAGTTAACTAGCAGCCATAAATACATTAGCCTTGCATAGTAATAAAAGTCAGTTGCAGTTGAGGTTGGTTTAAAAGATTAAGTTTGTAGTGATTTTGTTAGAAATTGATTATTTAGGTCCACAAATTACTAGAAATAATAAGCACATGATGTGTAACAAAATAAAAAGAGTATTTTTAAGTGTTTGTGTAATGTTATGCAATATTTATGTTGATGATTCATTCCATTAGAAGACAGCCTAAACTTTACTTGGTTTTTGCATAAGACATTTTAAATAAATAATACCTATCAATTGTTAGGACATGAGGAACGGTGCAACATCTCATTAATGTGGGTTTTATATTAGATTTGATTTTATGATTACTATGTATTATAACATCAACTATTTAAAGCAGGCATGTAATTAAAATGACAATCGATATTAGAACTGATTCTGCTGGTTTATAACTGTAGTTTCTTAGTTTTACTATTGCAGCTATAGAATTTCATAAACAATTATGAAAATCACTACACATTTCTAGGACATTGGGTGTGTATGTGAAAAAAAAGCAAAAGATCTTTTCCCTTAATTTTTGAATGAAGTTAAAAAGAAACTGAATTTCTTAATGTTATGGTGATTGAATGTAATTAATGATTTATTAAGATAACAATTTTTTTTTTAATTACCATCTGTAATTATTTTCAGGAGTACACTGGGGAAAATGACAGTGATTTGTATCTTGAAGAGCGGCTCTTTGCTCTTCGTCAAGCCCAGGAGGAGAAGCGACGGGTCCAGTTATCCGTACCAGGAATAATCAATCCACATGAGTTGCCAGAGGAGATGCAAGATTAAATATAGGTGTAGTGGACAAAGGACATAATATAAATGGTAACAGTTCACTTAAATGATTACACAATTGATAATATAGTTCAATAAATTTAATAACTTGATAATTACAATTTTTTATTACTTATTAGGTTTAGATTTGGTTACAGAATGTATTAAAGTAGGCGTGGTCGCACTTTCGTAAGTTTATAAATAGTTTACCCACGTAAACAAATCTACTACAACTCTCGTAAAAGAGGTTGAATATAATAATATATTTTGCTCATTGCTATCAGAAAATGCTGAAGTTGATGTCTGTTAGATGTTTTATTCTTAACATATTCATTAAAGATTAGTCACAGTGGACTGTTATCATTAGAACAGGTCCATAATATATTGTGCTATGTTTAAAAATACCTTGTTATGCCAGTTTGTACAAAGGACCGCATGGATATATGTTTGGTGATGAATGAAAGCGAAAAGGTTACACAATTATCCAAATAAGGTATATTTGGCAAGCACAACATGTAGCATATGGCCTTTTTAATTTTAGACATGAAATCATGCATAATTTTACATTGCTAGAAAATAAATAGATACATGAATTAGTAGGTATATTTCTAATTTGAATAACCTTAAAAGATAATGGTAAAGAAATCTCTGTGATGGAATCCAGTGTCGGATGTTCAACATGTACGCAATGGAATCTAAGTATTATGAGTAGATTCTAGGAAACTTTATGAAGTGAATTGCTGTTAGTAATTTTTTTTATGTTTTGTTTAATGTTGTCTGAACTAACTTTATGGATGGTTTGGGACTCTAACGACTAAGGGTTTCCGAATGCATTTGGGTACGATTAACTGTCAAGTCTTTCGATTTTGTGTTTGAAATAAACTGATATAAACATTCCAAAGTGTTTTGCCTTTCAAATCTGTGAAAGATAGTGTAACTCAGTAGCGAGGGCAGTATCTACATGTGTTTATAGTTTGTACCTATGTGTACACCAAATAACGACGTATTATTCTTACTTGATAATAAAAAGTGAATACATTTTTTAAATGAAATATGTCTGTCTACATAAACAATAGTGAAGTTAAACGCGACATGGCGTCGCCGCGCTGTTTTTTCTTCCCACTTTAAAATATTTATTAGCTGGCCAATTAATATGAAGTCAGATTTTTATATAATTTACATCTTTACCTTGTGTACAGTTGTGTTATCTGTTTCGACGAAGCTTCTAAGGAAGGTTGTTGACGGCAACTTTTAATAGTTCTATTAGTCGATACAGTTGCAACGCTCTAGCTGGTCACATACGGCTTCTAAGGCCCGTGAATCCACATAACAGTGACTTTCTTGACAGTACCGATACAAACGCTGCGTCTAAGCGATTTGACGAATCGATTGATTCATGAAAAACAACCTGAACTTGCTGACGCTGTTTGTATTAATATTGTCAGGGCGGAGGGCGGGTTTCGAGAAACCGGTTCCATATAGATATACGATAATTGGTCGTTTCGTTTTCGTTGCTTGTATACAATATCATTAACGGATAAATAAGGTAATGGTATCTAAGCGGGCCGATCTCAACCTATTTGTGAACCATTATAGAATCTCCTGTATTAAAGCTTACACTACCATGCTGCTTTAGTGTGGATTAGTAGTCGGGTTATTGGCCAACTCAAGGGTCTGAAGTTCTATGCCGTCTGAAAGCCTTCTATACGATATAACGACTTATCTAATGACAACAATCAGGACCGACGGTTTTAATGCCTAAGCATTCAGCGGTCATCCATGCAACTACTGACTACCTCCACAGTTATTTAACCCTGTAGGTCAATAAGGATCGACACGAGCCACTGGGCTATGTGCTAAACTAAGAAAATATGGCTAATAAAATATGTTAGGCCTTCGCTGATAATGAAAATGTCGCTAATGTGACCGTAGTTTTATTGTCAGCCCACTACTGTAAAGAAACAACATTTTTTTTAAATTTGATAATTCAGTTTTATATTTCACCATTTCTTCTCCATAATAAAGCATCTTTACCCACAATCGAATAAAAAATATTACGTGCATGATTGTATCAGTGATCCACATTGGTATATGTGATTAAATTAATTTGAATTTACCCGGATGAGTACAGCAAAACGCAATTCCTTCAGAATGAATATTAAAAGAAAACCGAAAGTAATATTTCTGGTACTTGTTGATCGAGGTGATTATCATATTTCATAGATTTGAATTTATAGTTAATACAAAGGCATGGATTGTGTAGACACCGTCTCGGAAAATACAAAATTTTTATGGTCAAGTTTTTCTTTGTTTCAATGCTTTATCTGTAGAATTGTATATTTATTCAATGATTCTATGCTACCATTTTATCCGACCTGTAACTATGTAATAAAATCTAATAATCTGAGTTTCGCCAACGCGTACTATTTGTAGCATTTGAAAAAATCGCGAGAGAAGGGGAGAGTACCTTCTACAATACCTATCTGTAAACTCATTGATTTTAGGATTAATTCGTCTTACTAGTTCTGTTCATTTTGCTTGATAATGAGGATCCGATAAGGAAACTAACTGGAAGGTCTATAACAGAACAGAAGAACGCCCAATATAACTCCTATCGATGGATTCATGAACGATTATTTTTGATTAGTTTTACCTGATGGCGCGGAACTGATACATAAAATGGAAAGTAATTGATGTCTAGAATGCCCACTAATAAATCGAGTTTGACGTAACAAGAAAAAATCTATGCAATAGTGAGTTGTTTGCGAAGTCGTCGACATACTCTAATTGATTTTCTGTAAATTATAAGTATAGAATTTTTAAGACAGATATTCGATGTAAATCACGAAAAGAATAGTTAAATTTGGTACACCCATGGCCGGATTATCTAGGGTGAAGAAAAAGAAGAATGTAAGAAGCGTTTATATTATTAAATATTTGACTTGATCAAATCTTTATAAAACCTTAAGTGTCTCATAGAAATGGGTATTGTAGTAAGTTAATTGAGTTTATCTACTCATTTATTTATTAAATATTTTGCTGTAAAGTCTGATAGGATATTGCTGATGGTCAGTTGATTTTAGTGTTGATCGACATATTCGATATACTAATATATCGACTATTATTATATATATTACTATGATTGACTATTATATTCGATATAGAATATATCGACTCAAATATTTTTGAAAAGATCGATATATTTTCCAAAATGCGGTACTAACGGCTAAGATACAAGATCGCAAAGTTGAAATTCTGAAAGGACATATCGAAATCTATAAAAACACGTATTTTTAAAAATTACGTAAATGTCCAGGTAAAACTACCAGATGATTGTATTAATAGCGCAACGATATAATTATGTACTCAATAATATCGATATTATTCAAAATTAGAAAATCGTAATGAATAGTCCGATTCTTACTAATATACGTCATTGCCCGCTTCAGTCCGTACTTTTATTTGGGACAATACTATTATTAGGGGTACTTTTATTATGGGGCAAATGCTGACTATAATATTAGGTCATCCTGATACAGCATACTTATCATAAACAATCATTACTATCGGAACGTATGATAAAGAAGTAGTTTAATATGAGCTAGTAAAATTTAAAGCAACACAATCACTGCTAACGAAATAAATAAGAGATTATGAAAATATCGATTGTGGTCCATCACTAAATTAAAAAAAATGTTAAACACACTAGTCTTATATTATTTTCTTTTAAATGCCAATTTTCAACACTAATATTACTTTTTTAAAGTAGGCTACGGCAGTACGACCCAACTACGATACCAATAGAATTATCAGAAATGGAAGCCCGTGCCTGCAAACCCTACTGTGGACTGGTGGTGACTCTTATTTTAAAGGGACACAGTATATAATAATATTTATTATTAATAATATATATTGCATTATTTTCATTTAAATGGAACTGGAATATTTTGTGTAATATTTATTTTAGTATATATTTATTGTATTAATTTTTATGTTAAGTATAAATCAGTTTGTTTGTAGTATTGTTTTTTTTTTCTTCTTTTACGTAAATAATATAAATATTTAATTGTATGACATTCCTTATTTTCTTGCCCCCCGTACAAAACTTTTCCAGTCCATGTTCATATTCAGAAACGTATGGCAATGACATTAGTTTTCTGCACCAACTGTCATTCTCATAAATTTTCTGATCATGAATAGAAAAACGTTTTGTCTAAGGACGTGGATAAAAAAAAGTATTTTATTCATGCTCATACTTTGAAAATGTATGAAAATGACACTAGGTACGGAAAATAACGAGTGTAACAATAAATAAGTTTTTATTTATTACAAATTGCGTGAAGGAATGATACCTCACGCTAACGCTTAGGCTGTATCGTGTGTGGGAAAACGAACTTATGAATTTTATCTACCCATTGACCTTCCTTCTCCCAAATAAATGTATATCTGACAATAGTTTTTTTAGGTTTGTTTTCCTTCGCATAATTGTCTTAGGTTGAGCGTATTTACCGTCTGGCATGAAAAAGGACGACGAGGTAACAGCCAAACTACAAAATATTCGATTTTATTTAACTGGCAACACCAGCACATAGGCTACTATACCGTGACCGCATGTATTTGATACTTGATAAAATGTATGTTCATTAAGTTTAAATAAGTTTCGTATATTTTAAATAAATGCGCCAATACAGTGAAAATAGTTTTTAAGACTGTCAAAAGCAATGGATGTTTTTACTCCTGGTAAATAATAATATAATCTTTTAAATAAAGATTTTAGTGATTTCAAGAGTGACTAACATGAATACTAACAAATAATGAAAATGTTGTGACTTTAATATGCTTGTAATGCGACCTTCAACTATTAAAATTCATTCATTATCCCTTTGGAAATCAACTGATACAAAACACTGCGAGGTCTCACAGTGCAATCATTAAAATAATCTTATAAACTATACTTGAGTAAAATCCACAACAATGCGTTTATAAATATCGACAGGTAAAATAGTTGTTATTTTACAAAACGCTCATTGTTAATTGGCAAAAAGAAGGAAAGGTCAGTTGGTTTGTATTTCTTTCTTCGTTTTTAACCTGCGTGCTTGTAGCTAAGTAATACTTATGTATCGTTTATGAAACGGATGCCTTAACATGATGAGGACATTGAAAAATAACTTTTTTAGCATTGTGTTGCTGTATTTTTTAAGCAAGTACTCGTATTGTTGTTGAATACAGAAATGCGGCTACTTAAGTTTTATGCTTCTCATGACTTGCAGATAAAACTTTGTTAAGCCAAAGCCCTATAGTTTATATCTTCTGACAGGTTTTATGTAACTATACCTTTCAATCTAAACGGGTGCAATAAGTCTAATCTATAATAAATATATATAGATGGTTATAAGATATCTTTTAAGTGGGAAAATACATATACACACCAATTTTCATTTATTTTTTTACCTCCAACGTGTAGAGAGGCGGTAAATGCTCTTTGTATACCGTCATGGCCGCCCGTGTCGTTTATGTGAGACTCGCCTAAGGGCGCCTACCCACTAAACACCGCCGTGTGGCATACGTCCTAAGACCTTTCACCACGGATATGATCGCGATTCCAATTGGAGAACCGCAACGCAAACCAATTTTCATAATTATCAGTCAAATAGTTTCTGAGTTTATCGATTTCATATATATCCATGAAAAATCGATAGTAACCGATTCTCAGACCTACTGTTTTAGAGGAGTATGGTTACTAACATTGTGTGACACGAGGATTTTATTTAAGAGATTTATATAATACACTTATTTATGGGACTTGATTGCCCTGCCCATTTCAAAAAAACGTTAAAATATTTAAGTGAACCTGGCGAATATACTACATTGTATAAAAAAAAATAATTGTCATATTGAATTGCATAAAAAAAAATACGATACTTAAAAATTATCATTTTATGTCGATATATCGCGATAAGATATATTAACATTCCGATATATCGATATCTCTCACATAAACCTAAGCCTACAGAACAACACTAGCTACGAAATGCAGACAGTTGTCAAACTCAAAATTTGCTGCGAGCGAGCTCTTTTTTCTTTCTCATCTCATCATCGATCGATCTGTCCGAAGTGTTCACGGACCACAGTTCGATTAATTCTTTTCATTAATTGGAATTTGTGATTTTTGTTCTGGTTAAATTTGAAACTGGACTTTTGAGATAGATACAACAGAAATATAAGCTACGTTGCCCTTGTTTTAGATATCCTTTTGATTTTACTATTGATAAAATAAAGAAGTATGTAAGTTAGCGTCTATGTCGTCATAAATTTGAATTTATTTTAATCTCATGTTAGTATCTAAGTTTGAAATTAAAAAATATTTGGGGCTTTAATATCGAAACATAACAAGATGCCAAACACAAACGACGAAAATTCTTCGAATGAACCGTCGGATAGTTTACTTCCCAGTCAAAACACAGAAAGTGGAACTGAACCTGTAGCAGGTGACAATGTGGATGTAAGTAGCATTTTATTGGCTTATTACTCATAATTTTATATATACAAATGGTTTTGTTGATTTAAATATTTGTTCTTTTATTATTATAATAATCTTAAGAATCTATTAACCTCAAAATTCTGGGTGTATTCATGAAAAAATATATATTTTTAAACTGTATTATAGTGAATGACAAACTTTAGGTTATAATACCACTTGAATTTTACTGTAATCTATCTATTAGTATAGAAACTATCTATCTATCTCTTGTTGTAAGAATATATTTGAGCTAATTTTATTTTATTGTTTGATCTTACAGATTAATGCTCAAATTGATGAACAACGGCAAAGGATGCAACCAACTAAAATGGAATCCTTTTTTGCTATTGCAAAGTCTTTAATAATACGTGCATTAGTTGTGTACTTTATTACATCAATGTTTCGCCAGCCAGCTGCTCCAAAAACTGATGTAAATTATCCAGCTGGGACTCCTCGCACACCTGCTGTAAATATGTTTGCAAACGGCACAATTTTAGATATGTATTCATATTTATCAGAAAATGAGCATTTAGAAAATATTGATGATGCACAATTAGTTTGGAAACAAACAGGACTGGTGTATGGAGATTGGTATGGTGGATTGAATGGTGATGGTAGTTACACACATTCAGTGGAGTTTGAGACTTCAAATGCCCTCAGAAACAATGGTTCCATTTACCTCCACGTCTATGTAGTACCAACAGGGAAATCACCTAATGCAAAAGATAAAAGTATCTATGCAGGACCATACATCACATACGGCAAGAAAATGTTAAATAAATATAAAAAATTACGTTACCAAAAAACTCATAACCTATTGACTGGACAGACTGAGAAGTCAGAAGAAGAAATAAAGAAAGCCGAAACAATGAAAGAGGAAATTGTGTCTCATTGGCACCCTAATTTAACTTTAAATTTAGTCACAGACCAGACAGCATGGATGCAAGGCAGTGTTCCTCCTCCACTTGATGAATTGATATATTTCTTACCTGAAGGTAAAGAATATAAGCCAGCAGTATTCCTGAATGATTACTGGAATATGATGAGGGATTATGTTCCTATAAATCATACAAGTACAAAACTGCAGTTGCAAATGACTTTCCAGCCCTTAAGTCTATTTAAATGGCAACTGTATACTGCTCAAGCCATGAGGGATAAATTAAGTATGTTCTCTGCTTTAGGCGCTGAAGAACAGGATGAAGAACAAGACACAGTTAAAGAACTGCTTTTAGACACATCTCCCTATTTACTGGCGCTCACCATCTCTGTTTCAGTGCTGCATTCTATTTTTGAGCTCTTGGCTTTCAAAAATGATATACAATTTTGGAACAACAGGCAATCCCTGGAGGGTCTCTCTGTAAGATCTGTATTTTTCAATGTATTTCAGTCAACTGTTGTACTCCTTTATGTTCTAGACAATGAAACTAATGTTATGGTGAGAATTTCATGTTTCATTGGGTTGATGATAGAAATATGGAAAATCAATAAGGTTATGGATGTAAAGATCAACAGAGAGGAGAGGATATTCGGAATACCAAAACTAACTTTTACAGACAAAGGATCTTATGTGGAATCCAGCACTCGAGAATATGACACATTAGCCTTCCGATACCTTAGCTGGGCATGTTTCCCACTGTTGATTGGATACGGCATATATTCCTTGCTTTATCAGGAACATAAGGGGTGGTACTCCTTCATCCTAAATATGATGTATGGTTACCTATTGACATTTGGATTTATTATGATGACACCTCAGTTGTTTATCAACTACAAACTTAAGTCTGTGGCTCATTTGCCATGGCGTATGATGACATACAAATTCCTTAATACCTTCATTGATGATATATTCGCGTTTGTTATCAAAATGCCTACTATGTACCGCATAGGTTGCTTCAGAGATGGTAAGTAATAGTTTAAACTATATTATTGTCTATGCATAATGTCTGCAGACACTTAAAAAAGTTTTTATTAAGCAAAGAGGTGATGAATGACATCAGAAGGAATTAGTTACTATTAACTGATTTACTTTTTTACAGATATTGTATTCTTCATCTTCCTATATCAGCGCTGGATCTATAAAGTTGACAACAAACGTGTAAATGAGTTTGGTTTCTCTGGTGAAATGGAACAACAGCAAAAGAAATCTAAAAACGGAAATCTGGATATTACCGAAGGAGATCAAGAAGGGGCAGATAAAAAGAATGATTAAATCAAATTTTATTGACGTAATTCAGTAGTTAGTAGCAATTTTAACTGTATTATTCAATTGAATATTATAAATGTACGTGTATGTTAAAGGCGTGTTTCGTTTTAAAAGAAAAAGCATTTTTGGTGTATTATGATGTGTGTAGGTATTTTTTAATTTCACAAATAATTTTCAAGTTAATAATTATAAATTACGATAATGCCTATAGTATTACAAAACCAAATAGGTACTTATGCCATTTATATATTAGAATTAATATTTAAATGTTTAAATAAATATAACTGAAGAACTTATGATATTATTATAAATTATTTTTCAGTAGGAGAATACGCGAAGTATTAATAATTTCATTCATTCTAAATGTGGCAATTACATATATTTGCATTTAGTCATCGATAAAACTAAATAGTACACTAACGATACATTCCTTCCTGGTTTGCTAAGACGTTTGTTCTTCATAACATCAGCACGAAATCTCTTTGATTTGTTATCACTTCTATAAAACATAGATAAGTTATAAATTATATAGGTATAGGTACCCATGCAGTTTTCTTCTTTAATATAAAATATTGTTTGTTGTTAAGAGTTTGTTTCATTGTCTTCAGTTTTGTACCTATTTGCAAGAGCGTAACCAGGTCAGTTACGACACTTGCATTTTGATATGGTATCGCTACTAACGCGCAGCTATCTTGGGCGACGCATGGTGAAAGAACAGGAGACTACGGTACCCATTTTTTTTCTTTTTGTTGGCAAAACTGTAATTCTGCCAAGCGGATAACAGTTCATTTCGAAGTAGGTGTAGTTTCTATTCTCTTGCAATTCTTCAGTGAACGCTTAGTTGGTCGTGTAGTTTCCATACTGATATTATAAATACGAAAGTGTGTTTGTTTGTGTGTCTTTCTTTTACGGTTCAAGGGAGCGCCGCTATGGTATAATTTTTAGTTTGGAGATAGGAGGACGACGAGTACCATAGGCTACTTTTTACCTCGAAAAAACATCTCAATTCTGTAGAAAGATTCATTACGATGTATGTCAAATGCCAAATTAAAGGAAGTATTTAACATAGCATTTGCCTGGCAATCAATTACACATAGGAATCGACAGCCTTTTTAAGCTGTCCTTCGTTGCCACGTAAGCGAAGGCGCGCGTAATATCTAGTTGTTTAAAATACTGACGCAAATCCCATGCCGTTAGATCAAGATGCGGCATGAAATATACGCCAGAAGTTGGCTGAACAATAATTTAAGTAATTAAGTTATATTTATTGGTACCTACTTTGCGACAAGACTGCCTGGCAAGAATATTCCTACTTCAACTGTTGCGAGTCTCCCAACGACTATGCGGTAGGTACCCTTTTTAACTTCTATTTGTACAGGTCAGAAACAGTTTGACTGTGTCGTATTTATTTCATGTCTCAACAAAAATAATAGGTTCATTTTTATAAGCTTGTTTAAAATAAACTCACCAATGAATAAAATATTTTCGTAATATTAATAACAAATCGATTATAAATTATCCGTGGCATAATTTTATTTAAATCTTATGTTTTTATCCAAAGGACCCCTCCGCACCTTCTCAAGACTAATTCAATGCATATTCAACTAATAACCATCAAAATTAAGATTTACGTAATTAAATTAAATCAACAACTAAATTGAATCTTTCGATTTTATTATTTACATTTTTTAATATACCTAGGTAAGCATACCTAATCTATAGAATGTATATTAAACTTTTCTATAAGTATAAAACATAAATTATGTTAACTTATTAAACAAGATTCGATCATAGTAATGGGTTTTGTAAAATTTTATATTATAAGAAATCCAAAATTACACAGTAATAAAATGGCACAATACATTTTTCATGTAATAACACTAAATTTATGCTGTAATATATGTTATCAGTAAGTAGATAACTTAAGTAACTATTCTATACTGTTTAAAAAGGTAAGATGAATCTAAATAACAGTTAAAGTGCAAAATTAAAACACCACAGATTTGTACACATACATTGTGCATACATTTATACAAGTATAATCTCATAATAACTAATCTTCAATAAATTCTACATCTTCATAATTACGTGAAGTAGAAGGTTCATTACGCCGCCCTGTGTTTCCGCTTCTGTTGTCCACTCGAAGCGCAAGCAC
This sequence comes from Calpodes ethlius, assembly GCA_018251375.1. Classification (NCBI taxonomy): domain Eukaryota; kingdom Metazoa; phylum Arthropoda; class Insecta; order Lepidoptera; family Hesperiidae; genus Calpodes; species Calpodes ethlius. The sequence continues at coordinate 18,278 of DWPA01000344.1, forward strand.
TTCCTGAAAATAAAAAGGTGTCTTCAAACTAAATTAACATCGAAATACTGTAACAACCATTTTATATTTCTGACTACAATTTCTCCTACAATTGTCCATATGCCGCAGGGTATGGTGACCATGCAAGTTAGTTCATTTGCTATCCTTATACCTTATAAAAATCTATTGTCTACACATATTAATTATACTGCAGATTTATGAACGAAACACTGGAAAAATGGCGGCAAATGAGCGCCAAAATTGCTGTTTGGCGGTTTTTAGTCAATCGGTGTGTACCACTTTAAAATACACGACTACAAAAAATGTTCTTATTTTATATTCCACCAGTACGATAGCGTCATCCCGTCTATATTTATAAAAATAATCAAAGGTTTAATCTAACGTGAATTTACAAAGTAATTAATGATATCTATGAGTAACTCAACTAGAAAAACTTGTTTAATGAGCGATAAAGGCAACCTTGGAATACGCCCTCGTCCTATAAATGAACCGTAAAGATCGGAGACTGCAGAACAAAAGATCTAATAACAACTTAGTATTGATTTTTTACCGATAAGCATGGACAATGCTAATACGTAGGTACTGCATGATTTTATATAAAGTAAATATGATTTAAATTTGAAATTTACATTGATTATCTTTAACTGATGGCAAAAAATTTGCAAAATATTTAATTAACTGCTGATTATTAAGAGTCCATACAAAGAAAGTAAATATAAAGATACAATCAACAAATCTTTATTGTATGTACAAAGGTTTTAAATATATATTAATTAGTTTGCGTAAATCAAATTAAATAACCGCATATAATCTTCTATAATACCTCCGTAAACGTACACAATGCCATTATACAACAATATTAGATTTGATTTAATTTAATTGGTAAGAGGTACGTATACTGGTTTTATTACCCGCCATTTTCACTGAGCATAAGATGTCACGTTTTACTAAAACTTTTAATATAATATTTACATGTCAATAATATGTATAATTAGACATATTAATTTATATTATATACGTAGATACGTATTTTGTGCTGAAAGAGGCTGAGAAATAATCCATTTTTTAAATATATTGGTCACTCTAATAAGGATTTTTCAATTCGACGATGTTCGGTACAAGCACGACTTTATGATTGATGTCAATTTTTAATAAGTTATAACCTCTAATTGTCCGTCTATCTCTGGTAAGTTGTTCAATCTCCAAATAAATGCATCGTAATCAAACGCCGAATTTGCATTACGCCGTTGAATTTGACTGATTGAACCTCCAGGATTCATGCCAAACAGGTCCACAGTGGGGATCGTTGTATTCATTGTAGCTGTTCGAATGCTCCTTGATTGATATTCAGATCCTTATGAACAAAAACAAATAAAATTAACCAAAATAAATAATAATATAATAAATAAATAAACGAAAAATTCAAAATGTCGAAGACATTTATATGTCTTATGCTATTACCTTATGGTAATAGCTCACATGACTATTATTTCATTGTCTCACTCAAAAATTGTGCGTTCAATCAGAACAGGGCACAATCATTTAAAACATTTTCTTTAAACCAACACTTTAACAAACCAAGTATTTGTAGATAAAACTGTGCAATCTTTATTTAAAGCTTAAACAGATTCGGTCTATGCAAAATTTATGTTTTAACTTACTTCGATTTCTCTGATAAGGAGTTCGTTGACGTCGCGGACCGGGACCTGCCTTCTTGGAGGATCCCTCATTCATCTTCGCTACTTCAACTAATAAAATTATAACATTATAATTTAACGACACCATTACATCGCACAGGCTTTAACACAAATAATAACGTTCAACAACAACCATATCAATTCGTTTAATTTCAACTCTTAAAGATTCGGATAAACAGAAAAAAAAAACAATTAAAAACAATAAAAACGGCTAGGATTTTCGTCGTACTGCACACTCTGTTCAGAAAGTTTTTCTTTTGAGAATAACTTAAAATAAATTTTGAGAATAAATGAGTTATTGTTTTTGCATGTGACTAGTCTACCTAGTACTTTTAACATATTGTTTTTTATTTAATTTAACAGTAGATATTAACATTTTAAATATTAACTCTAGTCCCATGTGTGTTTTATAGAGAAATATTTATAGAGTACGTTAACGAATAAGGGCGTAGAAGTCCTTTCTTAATAAGTGATCTGTGGGCGTAGATAATTGGAGTGTTTTTTAATAATGAATATACGTATTATGTAGTTTTAGTAGTTGTTAATGTAAATTATGTCAGTCAGCTATAACGATATTTTAAAACATGAATACATGCATATATAAATACATTTAGAAGCGTTTAAATTTCAACATCGTAAACAAAATGTTACACTGAGGTCTAGGACAAGATTACGGTAGCGTCATGTTGGAATATAAATATTGGTTTTAAATTTATTGAAATAAAAGATATTTCACCACAATATTTCAGCTACGTTTTGACAATTAATAACTATGTAGCAAAGGCATCCGGCTTCGATTAAAACTAACTTAACTTAGAACCACTGCATTCTGAATTTTTTATCTATGAACTATAAATTCAGTTGAATACATTCCAGTTTTAGGCGATTTTTTACTCCCAGATTCAGATTTTTTTTTAATTTTTAGGATAAATAAATTAAAACATACAATACCGGTATAAGCAATATATACAGACTACATGTATTTAACATGTTATAAAATAGATAGATTTAATAATATTTAAAAACAAACCTTCTCTGTTCTTTAAAAGTTCAGCTCTTTTTTGTTTCATTTCATCTGTTAAATTTTGCACCATCTTGTCTATGAAAGAGTCCAATACTAAACTTTTGCATTCTGACATTATCGGTGTTCTGAAAAAAAAAAACAAATATATATAAATTCATGAAATAAATAATAAGATTAAAAAAGCCAGGAAGGATTACAATTTTTTTAACAGTTAGTTATTGTTAACTTACAGTATGTAAAAGATATTAACTCAAGATTAAACATTCTCTCATTTAAGAATGTAAGTATTGAGTATATAAAACAATAATAGTTGTATAAAGTAGATAAGGTTAACGACCCTCAAACACATGAATGAATGTGGATATCACAAGCCACCATCTCTGAGTCCCCTCAGTTGGTGCCTCACTTGCTGCAGGGTTTTGTGTTGTGGTATTATAAATTGTAAAAATTATCAAGGGATCTGTTAACATTGTGTCGATCACTGGACGATGCTGTATGTCTCATATTATCACAATAATACTTTTTTAATTGTGGAACTCAGACCTATGACTTTGGTGTTATTTTGTAGATTGTAAAACTTTAACAGTGCATAAATAAAACATGCAATTTGATGACTATTCTGAGATATCTAAAACTAAAAATATAAGTTTTAGTTTTTTCATTTTTTAAGTTGCCATTATATTGTCATCATACCCCGCCGCCCGTGTATGTCCGTGACAAACCTTGAATACAATGTTAGTTACTAAATCCTGTTAGTATTAGAAAGGCTAAAACGAACATGAAATTATAAACTAATTGTAATGATGCTTGCCTGCAGATAGGACACTCCTTCTTCTTCCGTTTCCATACGTTGATGCAATAGTTACAGAACGTGTGAGAACAATTTAGGGTTATGGCGCTGACAAATAATTCAGCGCAAATGCTGCACTGCAGTTCGTTCTCCATGAGCTCACCGACTTCAGCGAGGGTGCTCTGCTTGGAAGAGCTTTCGGCCGAAGCGCTTGCATCAGGAATACACGCGAGCAATTCATTCTTTTCATTTTCTACTGATTCAAGCTGATTTTTTACCTGAGAACATAGGTTATAAATTATTTTATGTAATAAATGTGCCTCTAATAAAGGTGGTAAACGACTTGCAAAGATTGATTTCTGAGAGTGCGGGTTGCAACAAAATTATTTTCTTAGACACGGAATTACAGTGTGGAGGTTAGAGTTGATTTTTTTATTTTCAGTTGATAAAATAGGGACTAAAGATAGAACAAGGCATGTTGCTTGAGCGACGCCAAATAATCAAATAATGGCAAGATTATGAGGAAAAAAGAGATTGTATTGTATTTTAAAGCTACAGACTGCATGTACAATTAACATTTTAATTTCAGCTTCACTATAATAGTAAGTGTTATCATTACTTTTTCCAATTGCGCTTGTAAGGAGTTGATGACTTCACTCGATTGTTCGGCTTGCTTCTGAATCCTTTCAGACGCCAAAGCCGCCAATTCGACTTCCCTTTTGGACACCTGAGCCTAAAATTCGATTTAAATATTCATAATAAAACTGGGAACTATTTTGAAACCTTCCCTCTCTCTTCTACACTTTATCTTAAACTGGCTTTAGAGTTTAAATAAAAATCTTTTAATACCGTCCATTAAAATCCAAATTTAATTAATCATTAATAAATCGATAACCATTTATTATTTTATACAATGCAATTATCAATAACTTAATTAATCATATTACATTACCGTAGTAAAGTATACTTATTTACCTTTAATTTCCTCAATTCTACTTCAGATTTTTGTTGAGCTAGATACATTTTGGTTTCAATACTCTGTCTCTCTAGGATCTGTAACATATTATTCAATTAGCAAAGAAACAATATTTGGGAGACTTGTGAAGCAAGTGCTTCTTAATTAATAAGGTTATAATTTATTCAGATGACATAAAACTTGTTATTTTGACTATACATATAGCCTGGGGGCACACAGTGTACTGAATGGGAACAGAGATTATTAAGTGATCAGGTTCTTTTATACTTAATGTAGATGATGTCATACAACAACATAATAATTTTAAATAATGGTTTGAACTTATGCTAACACTTTGTAAGCAAAAGTCAAATGATTTTAGAGGAAATCTTACAAGTTGTTTCATTTTCTCTTTATCCTCCTCATTTATTTTTTTCATTTCATTCATTTGAATAATCAATTGCTCCTCGGCTTGGCATCTCTGGATTTCCATTTGTTCCACTTGCCCTTCTAGATTCTGTTTAATATAGTTTAGTTCTTGAAGCAGTTCTTCTTCTCTACGTATTTTTTGTTCAGCTAGTTCTTTCAATTCCTACGAAAAAGTAACAATAAATACTGTGATATTAGTTGAGAACATCAAGTACTAGATTTATTATATTATTAATATTCTATCTGTTCATTACCCTCAAGTCAGTTGCCTAGCAACTATCAAAGAGTCATAGTAGTCATGATTTTTGTAATAAACCTCTAGAACATTACAAAGAGCTCTTGAGTATGACAGGTTCTTTTTAAATGTTTTTGTTTATTAAGTCTGGTCACAATTACTGATTATGTAAATAGTGTGTGTGTGTATTTCAACTTTATTCAGATAATAGTTTTACTAATAATTATCGTAGTGTATTTAAATTACACTTGTAAACATATTAACATGATTAATTAGTATTTTAGTTGGTAGTGACCCTTTGTGTTGAGCAAAATATATATATTTGTGCAGTAGAGGAATATATTTATCTGACTGTGATTTGTAATGTCTCAGTTGTGTATGTGCTTGCCATCGGCAACTTGTGGAGTAATAGTAAGAGAGTGAATGTATGTGTTTTTAAACATGAACATACATTTTCCTTCACAGCTTTCAGTTGCTCAGTTTCCAGCTTTTGTTGTCTTTCTAATTCTTGTCTCTCCTTTAGCCTTATTTCCTCTTGTTCCTTGATTTTAATCTCTAAATTTTGTAAAAGCAGTTGTTTAGATGATGTCTCTCTATTCAACTCTGCAAGAAATTCTTCTCGCTCTTTCTGCAATTTCTCTTTTAAAATATTGTTTTCCATTATAAGTTCAGCTTCTAAGTCAGTTTCGTGGCTAATGCGTTTCTATGGAATAAATTAATACATAAATAACCTTTAATAATTAATGTCGCAACAAGATTCATAAATATAATATGAGAGATAATAAAGAAGTGGGAATATATATAAAAGGCAAATTTGTATGTTTTTTGTGAAAAATCAAATAATGAGCAAAGGAACATGGCTTTGGTAAGTGGTTGTCAGCGCTCATGGAAAGACGAACAGGTTCTCAAGCTCCAAACAAGACACTAATAGTTATTGGGTTGATGTCTCTAGCAAGAGGGTGGTTGCTGGTTAGGTAGGTTAAATAGAAATAAAATAACAATACCAATAATAATGTTACTGATTTACTATTTGGTTCATAATATAATGTTTACTCAAAACCCTACCACTTTAAGTTACAAAAGTAGTTTCGTAAGTTAAGGACCAAAATAATGAACCAGTGAAGCTAATGCAATAAAAGATAACTAATACATCCACTAAATCAAAAATTTATAGGTTTTAAACCAGGGAGAATCTGTCATAAATAATTTATCTATAGAATCAATTAAAAAGTAATAAAGATGAGTATTACTTCATAACGAGAAAAAAGAAGTAGTAAGCAAGAGTAAGGTATCTGCAATAAAGTAAGTGCAAATTTACAATTTATATTCTCAACTTTTTGTAAAAATGGAAATAGTATCTAAATAATCATGTACATTAAGGAACATAGTTTAAAAAATAAGAGTATTACTTTGAAAATGTATAGTTAATAGTAATAACTCACCATGAGTACAGAAATTTTCTCCTCCATTTCTTGTCTGACCGCAGCAAGCTGACAATCTCTGTCCTTTTCGAGTGCAGCTCTTTGAGTTTCAACTTCATCTGCCTCACCTTGTAAGTTATATATTTCTGAAGCAAATTCACATTCTAATCTTTCAAGCTTTTTCTGATACTCTTTTTTTATGTGTTCCTTCAATTGTTTGGTTGCCGATTGCCTTTGTTGTGTATTATAAATTTTATCAGCAATGTGTCGTATTTCAGAATTTTGTGATTCTTCAAACTTAATTTTCATATCATTGATAAAGTCTTTATTCATATTTTCATCTTCCAATTTAATTCTCTTGGTTACAGGTTGCATGTCCTCGTTAACCTCATGGATAAATTTAAAAATGAACGCTGGTTCCAGTTCTATCTTATCTCCATTTTCAAGTATTTTGATATTGCCTTTCCCTAATTTTATACCATTTATATCAATGCCAACTGAACTTTTGTCTTCAATAGTCCAGCTGTCAAAAGACTTACGAAACACACAGTGATTTCGTGATATTGACAAGTATGGTATAATAACTGTATTAGAACGGCCACGCCCAATTGAAAACTGAAAATGGATAAATATAATACTAAAATATGTCACATTTGTGAATTAATATATTACATTAATGCTAATTAACAAATATTTAATAACACCTCATACAAAGTACTTATAATTCCTATGTTGTTGTTGTTTACATTTTGCACAACCATACTGTTTCTACTTATCCGTATACGGTTTTTCAGATAACATGATGAGTATATTTTAAGAATAGATTAGTTGTTCACCATATGGGTATACAATTGTCATAAGCAACATCTAGATTGCATGTACAAGTTTTATTTAGAGGTGTATAAAATTATATTATTAACATATTCAAGTATTTTTTAATTATGTCTATACAGAGATAGCTAGTGTATAAGTATACATGTACACTTATTGTTTTTATATATGTATTTATTTATTTATGTCTGACAAAAATACCCTACAAGTTTTATTAATGAATGAAAGTTATGTAGTAGATAATGATTTTAGCATTAAGTCTGCCAAAGTTTATAAACTTTTTATTTGCACATAAAAGAAACATATAAATATATTAATTTATTATAATTTAGCGTAGTATAACATCTCTCAACTGATTCTTGTTGCATTTTGAATAATTTTTAATTCACTTTGAAACTACATGTACCAATGCTGTTGATGTTATACATATTATATTTATATTCAAATAATAGCATCAGGATGAGGAGAATTAATAAGCTATTTACAGTCTAGGCATTTAGCGATCTATCATGCATGATTAAAGGGACTCCAAAAGCCTAGAGTTGCACTTGTAAAGATAGCCATTTGTAATTAAAACATTCGTTAACAGTAGTGGTGGTAAATGATAATAAACGACTTCATTTATAACAATGATAATTGTATCTTTACAAAACACTTTTGCTTACCTCTTCAGAAGTAAGAAGGATTTTTTGAAACTGCTCAAAACCGTGCTCTAGTGGTTGCACGGCCACGAGAAATGGCACATTTTCTTGCATAGTAATGTTTCTGTAGTTAACATAAAAGTTCACATCAAGGAAATAAAGATTTTTGACCAATATTTAGTATATAGTTTCAGATCGATATTAATAGTTTCATAGTTTTGTTTCGTTCGATCAAGTCAACGTCATACTACACAAACTAGAAACTGACAAAATTGACAGATCTGTGAACTGTCATATTTTGCATCTGACAAAAATTACAAGTGACAATGACGAAAGAAGACAACTGACATTTGTTCAAGAAATAGTATCAAAGCTCCGTATTTAACTTGTACCGGCTTTAAAAAAATACATTATCAATTCGAAACAGGTACTACGCACAATATGTAATATTATTTGAACTTCAAATTGTTTGTTTATGGTAGTGTTCAATACTAATAAACGAAATACTATTATTCACTCGTAACACAGCACTTTCAGTTCCTTGTACCGCGGGCGATCTAGACGCAATACCAATAAATTTAATAAAATGAATCGTCCAATTGAATCACAGAAACGTCTAACTCATCTAGAAATTCACTTCCTATGTAGAAGCACTAACAAATAGGCTACGGGGTAAATTAATTTAGTATTTTAA
>DWPA01000345.1:0-26993 GCA_018251375.1 Calpodes ethlius
GGGAGATGGAAAATTTTTGGCGAAAAAAAAAGAAGATGCGGAGGGTTGTGTTTAAGGAAGTAGGGGGTGAAGAAAGCACCGCCCCCCCCCCCACACACACGTACAATGTCTACTCAGGCAAGATTCATAAGTTTTCGATATAATATATGTATATTGTAAAGACACGCAGTTTTAAATTTAAGCCATATATCGGTGTCGCATGTTTGCGAATTAGTTTTATAGTCCCGGATTACCTCAAAATAACAACCTATTGGCCGCTTGTAAAATATTGTTGTAAACAAAATTCACATGTTATCTAATCCTGCAGAATTACATTTTTATAATCTTTGGAACATTTATGAGAGAATAATCGATTAGATGTAACCTTTGATCAAACCTGTAACTACTTACTATCTATACAAATATTATAAGGAGATAATGTTCCAGATTCGTCTATACGAATTAATCTTCAAAACAGCTCATTCGATTATAACAATACTTCCAGCAGTAGAAAGGTACCTTATCATTTAGTGACAAAATTTATTTTCGATGTGTTTGAAGACAATATTCTTCCGACATTTATTTGACTTGAAACCTATTTACCAAACCTCACTAGAGTATATGTGGAATATGGTATAAACCTCCTTAATCACGAGTAGAACTCCAGGCTACTCTATACTGGACATGGCTAGTTTGGAAAAATCTTTCACCTGTAAAAGAGATGAATTCCAAATTTCAATAAAATATTCACTCACAACTCTTCCACTTCTGCTGCGAGCGGAGCGCGTAGTTGTCCACCTCATCCCTGGTGATGCCGAACTGGCCGCCCAGCTTCTCGGCGGTCATGCCCATGGGCAGGCCGCAGAAGGAGTCGGTGAGCCCCGCCCACAGCGTGTCCTCGAACGCGTACGAGGAGCCCAGCGCGGTCCCGAAGCGCACGCCGCGCACCGCGAACGGCGCCTGCGACATGTTCTCCACGCCGCCCGCTAGCGAGATCCTCGCCGCGCCCGTCAGGATGTCCTACGAATATTTACATGAATGGGAATTTGACTTTTACAATAAACTTCCCTAAATTAAATAATCCCAATTTAAGTGGTCAAAAAACCTGCGAAGTCTCTTTCATCGGTCATTCTTAGGAGTGTGGTCGTAGTTTTAGTCATGAGCAAAGTGAAAGTGGATCGTTTTTAGTTTCACTAGCTACATTTTGATGTTTGCTTATTCAATAGTGTTTCAGTTATATAAACATTGCCGGTGAGTAGTTTAATCAAGAAACATAATATGAGAATTTCAGCGCATTTCCATGCAACTGACCGGGTCTACATTCACTTTTCACTCCCCTGTATAAACATTGCTACGAAAACCGGCCAATCCAGTAATTGAATGACCGGCTCAGATAATCGTGTTGTTAGCATTACATATCTTTATGAATCACTCAGCCTACGGCCCAACTTATAGATTGAGTCAATTATAAGGACTAGAACTATAACTGCGTACGAAATTCGACCGTAATTCATGGTAACAAAAGATTACTTCACGTTGACAGTATTTAATAATCTAATCTATTTCCAGTTTTACTTTAACCATAAACAATAAGAGTACGTGTGCAAATATTATGCGTGTGTTTCAAATGAATGGTGGTAATTTGCGTAATATTAATTTTCATTCATTTATTGTTTGGTTAAATTTCATCAAGTAATATTAAAATCAATACATATTATATAAAAATATTAGCTTTCTGCAGACCTTTATGTAAACATATCTGTGTCAAATTTCGTTCTCCACCGTTCACGTAATTGTCATAAAAGGGGTACACAGTTCTCTATAAGGCACGGGTCTCTCCTTATCCGTTACGGCCTCGAATATATCCACCTCCTGCAATATGCATTGATAAAACCTGTTACCTTAATGTCGGAGCCAAGTTTCCGAACTTCTAATACAGACCGAACGTCTTCAACGACCATCTATTGATAACTGGTGGAACTGACTACTTTACGTGCCCTGCGAGGCACAAAAGAAAAAGAAATTTTGCGACTAACAGTAACCGTCCAATTACCGACCGCAGCCGCTGCTGCTTCACTCAGCCGATCATTTAAGATCGACGCAAGTTGCCATGCCTTAGCGCCTCTTCGGTGAGAGTACCTGAGCACAGTTGACCATGGACTGGAACCCTGAGCCGCAGAGCCTGTTGATCCCCAGCGCCGGCTTCTCCTGTGGGATGCCTGACTTCAGCGCCGCGTGACGCGGTGTGTAGATGCCGTCGGTCTGTGACGCCTGGGTGAATATTTTTATGGATTTTAGTAAATTAGACAACCGTGATTACCAAAAATGTTAACCGTATCACGACTATCACGGTCTATGTTGTATGTTAGAGTCATAACTCTAAGATAATATCTCAAGGATCTATGCATATTTGTAAGGATGGATGGATGTTTGTAAGATCCGGTGTTAGGTGCCTAATAAGAATAGAGTCAGGTAAATCGGTAAAAGCCCTCACATCTGAGAGTTTTGGCATCATCTCAGCGCGTTCTGTGAAATCATATGAGTTTCAGGAACATAACCAAAACAGCTTAAAAAACAGTTGAAACAGCTAAATATTTGACCACTATAATCATATTTAATTAATACTGATTCAGTGGTGAGTTTGCTTGTGTCTCTGTAACGGAGTGCCGTCCGTTACTAACAGTTCACTTGAAGGACTAACGGTGACTCACCGACATGACTTGGCCCACGACGACAGAGTCCACCTGCTCGGGCGCCACGCCCGCTTCTTTGAGCGCCGCGACATTGGCCACGGTCTGAAGCTCAGTGGCCGATGTGTTGCGGAACACGCCACCGAACGTGCCAAATGGGGTGCGCTTGGCGCCGACGATGAACACTCCTGGTATGGAAGGTGGAATGTAACATTGAAAATCACATACAAATCTATGATTGTAACTTGCTATCACTTCTTTCCCCTAGATTTGCTTTCGTAAAATTATTTATGGTGAATATTGTTGAACCATAGATGAAATTACGTATCGTTGTTGAATTGACAATATCTCCTAACTGTAAGAGTCGGTTGAACCAGGAGATAGAGAGATATTGCCAAAAAAATACCTAAATATTTACTAGCGCATATAGAACCTATTTCCACAGAGTTTTAATTACTATTGATAAACGAAATACCAGATACAAATAGAACTAGTCCATGCAAAATTGAATTTTAAGTCTATTAATTAAAAAAGGCAATTTCTTAAAAAAATTTATTAGGAAATTTTGTCACTTCAATGACGATATCTAGCTAAGTAGTAAGAATCCGTCTGCTGGTTGTCGCTGTAAATCATTTGTTATTAACGCTAACCTTAACGGGGTTACGTGAGCGGACATTGATAGATACCGCACACTTTTTCAAAGTTTAAAATAAGAATTAAGCTTAAGCTAACTATTAAGCTTCCATTTCCCTTGCAAGTCGAACAGCAAAACAACAGAATTAGTAGCTTTTGTTTTGCAATAAACATTTCAAATGTTTTTCACAATATAAATATTACTTTACTTGAAATGTACAAAGGTTACCACCAATCTTTAAATTCCACACTCATAAAGATAATACCAATAAACAGTACATCAACATCAACAAAATTTGCACCAAGTTCCAAGTACTTGTTACAATGTAATCACAATGTAAATGCTCTTATCAAATGATAGCATTTTTTTGGCAACAGTCTTTTATTATGTCACAACAACATTCCATTTGATCTTTTCTTTTATCTATTATTAGCATGAAGTTGTTGCTTGAAATTGAAAACCTACTGCAACCAAGGAACTTTGAAGATGGGTTTCATATAACAGTCCTAATGACTAATAAAAGATTTTCTTCACCTTTAGATCCAATGTGGAATGTTTATATGTAAATTGTGATTGTTACACTGTAAAGTGTTATATAACTTTGCATTTTTTGACTTTTCAACCATATACATACATATATATTAAAGGGTGACAAAGACTATTTGATTTAAGTTAAGTTCAAACATTTTTGTTGATTCTAGCTAATTTAAGTTCTTTTAAAATACAAAAATTATCTGAATTCAAAAATGTATATGAGTCAATATAACCCAAAATTTTGTTTGAACCAAATAGCCATTCACTATGGTCACAATATGGTTACAAGCAATTCATCGAGTGTCACACAAACTGTACATACATATACTTAATTAATTACAAGTATGTACTTAAGGTTTTTAATTTTTTTTCTATCATAATATGAGCTATTTGCACTGAGTGTGTTGGTTAGAAAAATGTAGCTGTGTGTCATATTTGGAGTACTTTTAAAGTATCTTATTTCTATGTATGATTGCAAATATTGGAATAAATAAGGAATGTATACATCATACTTAATAAAATGCTAACTGTTTCTCACAGACACACTAACAGACAGCACATAGCCTAAACAGTGGACCTAGACGCAAGAAACTTTGTAAAATTTTAAAAAATCAAGGTTTGGTTTGTAAATGTACGAAATTTTCACAAACAAAATTATGGGTTTAGTTTCTGTCCATGTCGTATATATGGATTATGCAATAAGTTTTCTCATACTTCATAAAAATTCACATACAACCTTGTAACAGTGACAGTCAAATTCAATTGTGTGAACTGCAATTAAGTGATTAAGTTGGTTGGAAATTTGGGGTATATCAAATAAATTACTAAATCATACATTAAAATATATCATCAACAATTTTGGTCAATAATCTTCAAATAGAGTTAGTGTTGTATGTTAGAAAAAAAACTATTTATGTTTTGTATGGTCGCACATTATTGGCAGATTTAAATTACTGATGATATAATCAGTTAACCTACTAAAAATATTCAATGAGGCAGCAGAATTCTCTGAAACATCAAAAAATTTAAGATTCAGTTTCAAAATGTATTACTTCCACTATTACGGATTAGTATCCAGGATTGTGTCTTGATAGGTCTCATGAAGAGTAAAACATATTATATTATTTTCTAGTCAGTGATGGTGGTTGAGTAACCGGCAGTCCATACTTTCAGAATTTTTTTATGAGGAGCAATTCAATTACCCATTATTTTCATGTAACATATAACTATTCGCGTAGAAACTTATTTTGGGCGGCCATCATCGAAAGCTTTGAATTCACATTTGACCAAATTACCGCATACAATAATAGACCTAGTAATATAGTCTATTATTATAGGTCTCTCGGTTGTACAGAAGTTTATAGAGGAGTCATGATGTGGATCGAATAGCTTGTATACGCTTAGTCTATAAATTTGCCACTAAAATCCCCTTTAACCATTTTATTACTTTAAAAACATATTAATATAAAAAAATAAAGTGAATTTAAAAAATAAATCATAAAAAAAAATTACATTATCATAGTTATAAACAGTTGTTACACGTAATTAATAATGTTACAGACACTTTCAACTTCAACTATAAAATAAAAGTTCATTGGAATTTGACCCCGCAAGGCAGTTTTGAAGATCACCGGATTGAAAACTTTAAAGTTATATTACTTACATATTTGTATGTACGTACCTTTTACGGCTACAGACATTTTCTTTAACTGCTATATATGTAACGATACAAAATAATTATAACTTTAATGTTTAAAAAGTTCTTGTTTTAAAGTTTTAGACGTTCGCCAAAAACCACAGATATCTACTAAATATAGACTAGTGTTGCTCGCAATAGTATGTGAACTATCGATACTACCGTCAACTCAAAAATCAGATTATCGACAGTTTTCTATATTCGTTTGGAAGACAAAATTATCGATAAGATCGATAGTATAGAATGTTATAACTATAGGAACAGTAGATTCTGTTTATGTAATTTGAATGAAAATCTATCCATACTATTTATTCATTGGTAATATTAAAATGTCCGCATTTTGACAGCTGTCTATTTTGATGCTCTCGCGCTTAAAACTTTATTTATTTACAAATTATTTTCGAGCAAACTGCATCGATAGCAAAAAAGACACCTTTGTAAAGATGACAATACAAGGAACCTATATCTTAATAAAGTCCTACTATGATATTTGATACATATTACAAAAAAAATATCTGCAAGCCGGCATATGGTGGTAAATTTTTTGCATGTCGACATCACAATACATTCTATAACTCCTTGGATTCATAATATTTATGATATTCTGCAAGTCGTCTTGATGATTATTTTGATATATCACACTATGCCATTGGGTTAATAAATGACCTATTATTCGCATATTTCTCGTAACCAACCTCGCGCGAAATTTGTCGCGCCATATTATGTTGGTTTTAAAAATATCTTGATAGGGACTGAATTTGAAGCAATAAATAAAATTCTACAGACTCGTCATTTAATGTAGAATTAAAATAAAATGCTACAAAAACCCTAACTTATGAAACAAAATAAAAAACTAAAGCAAGTCGGCACAAGCAGCATTTGACAGATCTGGGCTGCTTTAGCAGCCTGGGACATTATAGTGGATATTATTGATATTCGATTAAATTGCAATAGACGAAATCAATACAACTAATTTTAATTATTTTGAAATGTAAATGTATGTACCTAGGTAACCCAAACCTATGCTTCTTCCAAACTATGTTCCAATACATGTACAATATATTATATAATACCTTCTTTCGTTTTCCGTCGCTTAGTTGTCTTTGGCTGAACGTATTTATGCCAATGCCACATTAGAAAAAAATATATGACAGACTTGTCTATTGTGTTTGTCAAATTGTGTCAAGTCTGTGTCATTAAAATTGTTAACTATTTTCAATCCTATATTAAAGTTATGCTTATGCAATGAGCGATGGTCGCCCAGTTAGCGGACAGTTAAAGAAGTTCGTGTTTCGTGGTAAATCTACGAACAACGGTGACACGAGAGGTGAATATTTAGAGATCGTAATACCAGAGTTACTTTCTGCTGGCTACTCGTTCTACACGTGGCCCTCCGCCCCATTACTAGCTTGGTATTTGTGGAGTCAAAGGAGAAATTTGCGGGGAATCCGAGTGTTGGAACTGGGATGTGGAACTGGTTTACCGGGAATCTTGGCTGCTAAGTGCGGCGCTCACGTGACTTTAACCGATAGCGTCGCTCTCCCTCGGTCTCTGAGACATCTTTCAGCGTGCTGCGAGGCCAACAATCTCGTACCAGGACGAGACGTACAGATTTTAGGCCTTGCGTGGGGATTATTCTTAGCCGACGTTCATAACTTAAGACCTGTCGATTTGCTGCTCGCGTCTGATTGTTTTTACGAGCCTTCACAGTTCGAGGAAGTTTTATCAACCGTAGCTTATTTGTTAGATGGGACTGACGGAAGGTTTTTGTGTGCTTACCAGGAACGGAGCGCCGACTGGTCGATTGAATCGCTGCTGAAGAAGTGGGGTCTGAAGGGCGCGCTTGTAGACTTGGACTCGTTAAGGGAGAGCTCCGGCGTAGACTACAGAGCCTTGATAGGCGAACGTTCGCTTCATTTGCTTGAAATAGTTTCCGCCTAGGGTATGGCCAGCACCGTCAGAGCGGCACGCCTATACGTAGGCAATTTGCCATGGACTGTCGGTCACCGTCAGCTTAGAGAATATTTTTCTCAGTTTGGACCAGTCCAAAATGCTAGAGTAGTTTTCGACCGCTCCACTGGCCTCAGTAAAGGATACGGATTCATCGAGTTCTCCACCCCAACTTCTGCTTCTGATGCCACCAGCAAGCAAGTCCATACTCTAGAAGGCCTTAACCTGGTTGTACAGCTTCAAAATAATTAGTTATCCCGTAGTTAGTGTTTAGAATAGAATGGCTAAGGCACCAGAATACCCAGATTCGGACTTTTCGGATGAAGATCAATCGCCTCTTGATGCATCTTTTAACAAAGCTTCCAACCATGTTAGAAAACTTACTGACACCCTTAGTAACAATCAATTACTTGAACTCTATGGTCTTTATAAACAGAGCACAGAAGGTAAATGTAATACACCTAGACCAGGATGGTTTGATGGACGAGGGAGGAAGAAATGGGATGCATGGAATTCTCTCAATGACATGCCTAACGAAGAAGCAAAGTTGAAATATGTAGAATTAGTTAAAAAATTTGATCCACAGTGGAGTGAGTTGTCTAATAATAAGGGAATTAACGAATCATGGGTGGCTATGTCAGCTATGAGTCGTGAACTAGAACCAGAGCTTAATCATCATGAGCTGTCCCTTATAGATGCTGCCAGGGAAAATATTCCCAGCAAGGTGACTGAACTTTTGTCTCAGCAACCTGAACTGAAGGATGAACGAGATGATAATGGGCTGACAGCATTACACTGGGCAGCAGACCGGGATTCTTCAGATGCACTGACTGCTGCAATACAAGGTGGTTGCAACATCAATGCTGTCGACAACAACAATCAGACTCCTCTGCATTACGCAGCCTCATGTGGTCACGTGAAGTCAGTGAAGATATTGCTGGAAGCAGGTGCTTTATTTCTTAAAGACGATGAAGACTGTACTCCTTTGGATATAGCTGCAGATGATGATATAAAACTACTTCTTCGTAGTCATATGGAGTGAACTAGCATTTATGCCACAAACCTACATATTAGTCGGTATATATATACTAATAGTTTATAAATGTAATTATCTGGAATAAATTTTTGAATAAACAAAATAAAATTTTATTTTTGTTCTATAGCAAAATTAATAGATATGGATTCTCTACTAGACTTAAAAATTTATGAGATGATATTGATATAGATGGACTTATTGTCTTGTGGGAATTACCATCAGTCAATAATGATGTAATAAATTGTTAAGATTGTCTGTTTATCTCTGAAGTGGATAAAGTATGTCACATTTGTACTACTATCTACTCTGAGTAAATCATCAAATTATTTCAACTGAGAACTCAAATTCTTGTTAACTTGACTGGTGATGCACCAGCGGTGCCTCCACGGGGCAACCACTAACCAGTGACTTGTCTGCTTGATGGATGGCTATTTAGTTTTTTTTGTTAATTATAGATCATATAATTAAGACAAACTCGCTGCTGTTTTAATCGAACACTTAAATCTCTTGCTTCTCCATATTTAATACATCTTTTAATACATATAGTATTTTCATCAAGGAGGCTTGGAAGTTATCAAAACCAAATTAGTTTGCAATTAATATATTCAAAGCAATCTTTTAAAATATAAGTTCCACTTATAATTCACATGAGACAATTCAGAATTTCACCATACAATAAAACCAGTAGAGTAAGTCTTAACATGAGTGTAAAGTGCCAAAACTTGTACAAAGTTTACTAAAGTATGTAGTACATTGACATTAACTTATAAAAAAAACAATTTAGCCCCTGAGGAATTATATA
Organism: Calpodes ethlius; assembly: GCA_018251375.1. Taxonomy (NCBI): domain Eukaryota; kingdom Metazoa; phylum Arthropoda; class Insecta; order Lepidoptera; family Hesperiidae; genus Calpodes; species Calpodes ethlius. The sequence goes on from DWPA01000345.1 coordinate 9,322, forward strand.
TTTTCAGGTTTTTATCCTCATAATCAGTGAAGTGGAGTACTGAATTATTTTGAATCGGTTCTGCAAGTTCTGCAATATTTCTGAGTGGCACATTGTACATTAAGATATTTAAATATATTAATATGTTAATTGAAATCAATATGAAACTTAAAACAGTTGTACCCCTTTTCTTTCTGTTCTGTCAAATTTTGTTTTGTTTGGTGCAGTTCAGTAGTAGTGTATACAATAAAAAAATTGGCTTATTTTAATTATGGTACTGAGCTATTTTACCCGCAATAACGTAAAAGGGTTACAAATATACAATTAACCAATCTAAGAGAAGAAGAATTTGTTTGAAACTTGCAAATTCATTTATGGACGGCCAATGACATTTAGGGAAATAGTTAAAATGAGGATTTTTAAATACACTCAATGTGTAAGACATATCTGAAAGCGCACAATAGAACTTCAACACTGAGAACTAAATCAAGAGAAACAAATTATTTAAACAGTAATTGGCAGCATAATAAGTTACTTGTCCTATGCCGTTCCCTGCAGCCTAGAGGACTTGTCTGAAACTTAAATTATTCACATTTTCTTCCATAAAAAAATATTGATCCGCTTGAAATCTAACAATAGTTACCTATGTACATATTTCTTAATCTACCATCAATGTTCCCATGATAATACTTTACAACATCTCACAAAAACAAGCTTTAATCTCACTAGATGACTTCTGTTCATACATCCATTCCACTTGGAGAATTTAAACGCCGGCTGGAGAAAACCCCACGACATTGTATCAGCCTTCAACCAATATAAGCTGATTTCTTTTGAAGTAACTAACGCAAAACTTCTATATACACTCACAGATCATCAATCGTTCTTCAACACATCACAAAACACTAAACAAATGTCCGAGACATCAGTTCCTCCTCGTTCTCGTCTTGATCCTAGGCTTGCGTCAGTTCTCCTTGGCGTCCTTGTGGCCCAGCCCGTCTCCCGAGTCAAGCTGCTTCAGCAACCTGAACAGCGCTGCCGCTTCCCTGATCCTGCTGAACTCCACGCAGAATGCTTCCACCTCAATGAACAGCTCCTAATACATATTAATTAAAATAAGTAAGTAAGTTTGTGTGCTGACTAATATCACATTATTTTATGTGATAAAACAAATATACTAGTCACAAAAAGAAACCTAATATAATTTCATTATAAATGTAACAAATTACAAACCATGGGAAGAAACTCATTTATCTACTATAGAAGCTGATAATTAGTCTTGTTGTAGATGATTTTCTTAAAAAATTGTTTTACGCCTGTGTTATTTTGTTTAACCACGCCTCCTTGGCCGCCCTATGAATACCTAAATGAACCATGACAAAACAGTAGTACTCCACTTTCTTCTCAACAATCTATTGACAAGCTATAGTTTTCAATATAGATCTTGGTGGAATATGGTGCACAAGGCATACTCTAGTTGATAATAATATATGATTTCCAGAGATGTCTGTCATCTGTATTATTTATCTACTACCAACATCAAATACTATTTATTCTTTAATATTATTACCGCTTCTGTTATCTTTCCCCATAGCTTGCCTTGCTAGCTAACACTCTCATGCCTGGGTCAACTTGACTTGGTCGACTGGGAAATTTGACGACCAGTTTTTTTTTTCTCTTTCCTCCTTGGCAAAAGCCATGCGCGGTGATTGCTAATTACCATCAAATAGACTGTCAGCCCATCCGTCGACTACTTGACGCCTAACTACTAAAGCCTTCGTAACAGGCGTAGCTCGTTACCTTGACGTTGATGATCTTGTTTCTGATGAGCGACTGCAGGAACACGCAAACCAGCCGCACGAGCCGGTTCTGCATGTATCGGTCGCGGATGGTCTCGCACGTCGAGATGCAGTTAGAGATGTACAGGTGGACGAACTCCTCCGGCAGGTCCACCGACGTCGTCAACCTGCGATCAGTGCGCTGCATTAGAACTTAGACGTCGAAAATGTTCCACATGACACATACACACACACGCACACACACACACACATGTACACACTCGCGTACATGTACACACATAGAATTCAATTAATCATTGTCTATTTATAAGCAAGAGTCATAACAGGAAGAGCGAGGTCACCTGCCACAAACATAAAATGTTTATATTAAATAGATGGCTTCAACCACGGATTATTATGTGTTAATGCTTATACACTAATAATTATATTTTGTTTTTTTTTGACATAAATCATTGTGACATCAAAACTGTCCCACTCCTGTGTTAAGGTATCCTCCCACAACGTGAACCCTACCGCCAGACAATGTGCCGGCTTTTCTCGCCCCTTACCTTACTTATACCTTGTCTGTCGACGTTGGATTATGATCCGTGTTCTGAATCGATTCAAAACATAAAAAATTACGGCCCCGTAGCCTAGTTGATAATTACCATGCCTGCGAAGCGAGGGGTCTTGGGTTTGATTCCCGGCCGGGCAGACATTTATGGGACAGATAAATATTTGTTATCGGATCATGGGTGTCAGTGGCGTGGTATTTGCGTTGTCCATGCCACATGCGACACAGGTAAATCCTACTGTGGGGGTATGAGTGTGTTAACGTTTATCTAGCTACTTAACAAAAAGATAAGACCACACCATATCTGGTCTTAGGACGATAAGTTTTACTTCCAGGCCAACATAATACATAACCGGTGAGACACTCCTCAAGTTGATTAATTCCCCTAAGCATGACGTCACGAAAACCCGTGGTTCGATACCTGTTAACGACCTCCATGGAGTGCAGCGACATCTCCATGTTGACGAGCACGCTGAAGTACTCGGTGATGTGCTGCGAGCTGATCAGCTTCAGCAGCACCGATATAGCCACCATTGGGTTGTTCTCCACCAAGTCTGGAAGCTGGAAAGAGGAAGAGCATGAGGTGGATGAATGAGGTCAATTATAGTTTTACTTCTCACACTTGGATTGAATGTCATCATCATGAGACCTAAGAAGTAAAGTTCACATGCTCAAAGTTTTAATTTCTTATCTGGTATGTGCAGTATCAATGCATATACCGCTGAAGTTGAACACAAGCAATGACCTATATCATGATGCTGCTGTCACACCCGGGTGTGAGTTATGCACTGCCAACCTTTCCATTGCTCAGCTGTAAGACAATGTTGACCTAGGCCCATCAGTATTAAGTTTGTTAATAATAAGCGTTGCTCATGACCTGGGTAGCTGTTGCTAAAAATGGATATCAGTGAGTGCCCACCTGGTACGGTGTTACATCGATCTGGTACACCAGATCGGGGTCCAGATCCAGCAACGCCAGCAGCCGCTGCTGGTGGGACACGCTCAGCGCGCTCTTCAACGCCAGCTGGGTGAGCTCCTTGGCCTCCGCCACTATGCTGGTGGCGTCCTTCTCTTCCGGCTTCTTGTCTTCAGATTTTTCTTTCTTTTCTTCCTGGAGTAAAATTATAGCATTAGTAAAAGTATATACTTTTGGTTTACTTCAAGAGCTCATGCCATAAGATATTACAATAAATATATTACAAAATTATACAGAACCATTGAGTGTTCTCATCTAGCTATTAATAATTTCTAATATGAACATCACTTGGAACATTTTAATGCATACAGGTTTTGTACGTAAGTTTTCTAAAATGAAGATCATCCGATTTTTGGCCGGTAATGTATGGGGGTCGCCTTTGGTGTCCATACTGATATTCATGGGCAATGGTGATCACTTACCATCAGGTGACCCGCCTGCTCAAACAGAGCTGACATTGCTCGAACACCTGCATGTAGTTCTGTAAGACAGCTCACCTTAGCCTTGTGCTGCTGCGGCGCGCGACGATCCACCTTCTCTGGCAGCTTGAGGCCGATCAGACCCTCAAAGTCCGTGTCGTACAGCGGCACATACGCGCCCTTGTTGGCTAAGTTCTTCCACACTCCCTAAAATATTTATTATGGACAATCCATTGAGTAATCACTGTGTACCAGGGAAGGTGGGTTATTGCAAAAGATGGGGTTCTGTGAAGCGAATAATTTAGTGTAACATCCTAAAATTAGCTTTACAAAGGACTTAATGTCTACCGGCATTCTCCACGACTCTTCCCAGGGTAGTGGTGAAAATATAAAAATACTAGACGTACGCAAGCTCGCACGTCAAACACGTTTTTGTCTGTCTCCACCGTTCAAAAAGATGTATTATTACCGAGAAGAGAAACAGCATAATAAACTCCGCTTAATGTGACAGAGTAGAAATGAAATTTACTTGTAGCCCACGCGTAACTGAATGCGACTACGCCACTGATGTGTACAAGGAAGGACCCTTGCCATTCACATTTTACGATTTGCTCAATACCTTACAATCCACTTACATCATTAGCGAAAGCTATTTCATCGGGGTCCAACATGAAGGGGGGCGGCGGTATCGGCCCCGCAGCCTTCAGGGTGCGGTGCAGCGGCAAGTATTCATTAGACATTAGCGCTTCTAAAAGCTCCTTCATCGCCATGCGGTTTGGGGGACTCCTGAAACATTCAGTTCTGTTTGAGCGTTTTAAAGTAAATCATCATTTTAAACATATAATAACAGTAACCAAGTAGCAACGCGTCGGTAACAATTCAGGAGATACAAATCGGCGGCTGTAAACAATACCGTCGATTTACGCTTCCTGACTATAACTGTGATCTGAAGATACTCATTTAGTTTGGTGCACTTTGACAGAAAACTATAAATTTAACTTAATTTATACAGTGGAGTTTTTCATTACCCGTCACTGATTGGTATGAGAGCGGGCGCAGTGTGCAGCGCGCTGGCGCTGATGTCGGCCGTTCGTTCAGCGACGAGCGCTTGCAGCGATGAGTAGTCAAAGTCTAGCTCCTTAGCCAGCACCTCTGTCAGCATCACTTGTTTGGCAGACTTCTTCATGACCTGCAATTTATTTATCTATTTTTAGAAGTATGATATATAGAGATTACGGAATGAATCAATTGTTCACATGTTCATATTTATTTGCATGGTTCATCAACAGATTACATGAGATGAAAGTTTACATTAAACGTCTTGTACATATTTATTGATGTCAGCATGCTAATGTTTGCCAATACAAAACAGTGTGAATATGCAATGCAATGAAGTGAATGACTTTTCTTTTTTCTTATCATTATAACATTTCCCTGCCGGGGTGTCAGTCTAACTGGTTTTGGTGAAATCGAGATAACATTATTTGTTTGCGTGTTTAATGTTATTAACTATTTCACCTTCAGTTCAGACACTACTTTGTTAAATTTTAGTTGATGCACTTCTATGATGCATATTATTATGAACCAACATTATTTCTGTAATTCAGTCTTTAGATTTTGTAAAATAGTTAAAGTAATAACTTAAAGTTTACGACACATTATATTTTAACAATCCAAACTAATATTATAAATGTGAAAGTATGCATGTATGTCCTTCTTTCGTGGTACAACAGAGTGTCGATTCAGTTTGATTTTTCATGTGGAGTTAGTTGGGTGGAAGAAGAGTACTAGGCTATTTTTTACTGCAAAATTATCTCATTTCTGGGGCTTCCCACAGAAAGCCCTGTAAAATAACAAAGTGTTACCTAGCAACCAATAATAGAGAGAAATCAACAACCTTTTTATTACTATTCTTTTTTGCTACATGGATGAAGCCGCAAGGAACATCTAGTTAAATATAAATAATAAAGTTGTACATTAATTTCAAGGACAGTAGTATCCATTTCACAAACCAATATTTACTACCCTAAAATATATTTATTTAATTTTAAAAGAATAAAAAAGTAATCATAATTATTATTTAAAAATGCACTTAGTATTATACCTTTTGTAATTGCTAATCGTTTTTTCAAATAATATTGAACATAGTATAAAACAGAATTACTATTTATATCTGTCTGTATTACTATACTTATTTCAGAACCATAGTTATTTTGTTTCTGTGGAAACATAACCTGACTTCTTACTTACATCCTTTATATTAACAGGCAAGAACCCATGGAGTTGACCGATGAACTGCCTCTCTTGAGGCACCAAAGGCAGCAGGCCTGGCTTCCCCTCCAGCAGGTACAGATATAATGAGCTGAATGGGTTGTCTCCTTTGTATATGTCGTAGATGAGCGCGAGGGCGACCACACGCTGCCCAGGAAGTGTTAGATCTCCACCCGTTATTAAGGATGCAAGGAGAAGACATACTGTAAATGATTATTTATATATAATAGAATTCAGTGACTAATATTAGGCTGCCAAATATCTTGTGAACCAGAATAAAGACTTAAGGAGAGCATCAATCTCTATAGATTTGAAGGTTCAGGTTCCCATATCATATTGACATTATTTAAAGGATAGTTCTCAAAGGTGTGTGAAGTCTACCCATCTGCATTTGGCCAGCATAGTGGACTATGGCCTGTACCCATCATATTGTGAGAGGAGACCCGACCTCAGTAGGACAGTTATGGGTTGTGATTAGAGGAGATCTATCTCTCCAATAAATCACCAAATATGGTTAAATGGGATAAAGTTAGTTGTCTTTATTAACTTACTTACAATTGAAATGTTCCGAGCGTGGGAAACGTTTCTGCACTTGAGCACATATAGACTCCAAGCTTTGGGAGTCAACAGTTTGCTCTGAGAATAGGCTGTTGAAATATACAAGAAAAATATAAAGATTCAACACAAAATTGTTACTGTTCATAAAACTATTAAAATGTGTTTTGTTGAATAAGTATATTACTACTCACTCTAATATATATTTACTGTTTTCATTTATTAATTGCTGAGACATTTTTACATCTATTACAGTAAAGCTTGAAGTAAAAAAATATTGAACATTCTCATTTCTTGTCAGCAAACAAATTAAAAAATTCAAGTTGCTCTGTCAAAATAGGCTCAATCACAAACGTCATTTGTCAATGTCAAACACCGGATATGTCAAATCTAAGTGTCAAAAGAACTATTGAAATGATAAAGCTTACTGAGATATTAAAACAGAAAAGAGATCAATAAAAAAACGTACACTATACCAATAATACAATAATAGGTATTCTTTAACAAACTTCTTTCAACTTCCTAAAATTTTCTGTGTTGTTGCATGATGATGGCAGCAACAACATTATTAATGACACAAAATATTTGCCTCGACCGGAATCGAACTCGGTCCTCGCTTCGTAAACAGTATTAATACCAAGTCGTTATTATTTATAAGATGAATTTAAATCACTTTGTCAGCGTTATGGACTACAGCCTTTACACCTCACGTTGTGAAAAGAGACCTAAGTCCAGCAGTGTGACAGTTATGGGTTTTGATGATGATGTCACGAATTGTAAATTACTGATTTGGTTTTTCCAAAAATTCTAGTAATGACTTTGAGACGTATTATGACAGTTGTGTAATTGGATTACTAATTGTATTTAAGGTTTTTTTTTCAAACAATTTGTCAATTTGAGTTATGCCTACATATTACTCACCTATTAAATAGGCCCCTATAACTTTAATCAAGTTTAAAAAATTCAAAATATCAAAGAAGCAGTTGTTATGGGATAGTTAACCGTCTCCCTACTTGAATTTTGCTATTATTGTTGAAAGCTATACATTTTTAATATTGCGATGGTAAACTTACGTGAGATGAGTTTCTGCCAATATTTTCTTACACATGTCATACGTGAAATTTAGAGTAATTTTTAAATATTTGAATACAAAATTAAAAACTCAAAAAGATGGAGGGGACTATTTCAAATCAAAATTGGATTATTTTGGGCCTGATTGTATGTTACGCGAAATGAGTTATACTATGATAAATAACCGCCATCGCCTATTGCAATAGTAGCATCAAAGTTATCATTTCCCCTTTGTTGACTTCTCTAGACCATGATATTACGATCAAAACATGTACGAAGTACCTACATGTAAATTTTCCGAATAATTTTAGTAAGTGGTTGGCGTGGCTACTTTCTTAGCTGGTAAAATACGTTTGACCTTGCAACATTGGGATTAAAATGAATGTTCCAAAACTTACTGATCTCGGTGAGGAAGGACCTAGCGTTCTAACTTCTTCCGTAGTTTGTTAGAGTGCATCATGAATAGGGAGGTTAGATTGAACTTAGGAAAGCTGAATTCCCTTACAGACTTCACAACGCAATTATGTTATCAAAAGAAAGGTATAAAGGTGTAGAGGTTATGACACTGGGTCCCATGGTCTCTGCGTGGCGCAAGCAAGTGGATACTCCGGCTCGGGTAGCAAAGATAATGCATTTGGTATAATTGGAGTGTTATTTTGCGTCTCCGGTGATCAGACCCTAATCTTTTAGTCGATATACATGAGGGTAGTAGGTATAACAACAACGGCGTACACTGGCCAAACATATTATGGCCATGATAATTAAATCAGGCGAATGTTACGGAGGAGCTCGCCATGGCTTGACCAAAAAAGCAACAATTTTTTGAAATATCCCAGAAAACTTTAAGGATTTCTATTTTGATAAAGAAATGTCTGCGCACCGCTTGACTGATCGATGACATCAAATCAGACGTAACTACATCTTAGCAATTTCAATTGTTCAGCAAAAATGTACTCATTTATAATGTTCTATGTTTAACAGAATAGCTCCGGCAATAGATTGAGAACAAAGACCAAGTATTTCAATGACTGATACCGTTATCAAGCAAATTAACGCCGGCCGAGTTATAAGCCTCACATGCTGGGCTCCTAGTGAGTTATCATCGCGTCGCTAATTGTATACGCTCACTTCTTTTATCGCGGCCATTTCTTGTGATAAGATTACAAGAGTCATATGGCGTACCGGAGCGCCATCTTGAATGCATTTCATGTTGTAAATATTCTTGGGAGTACACAAAAACAGTGGTCTTTACATATTAAGTTGAAAGTGATGGTGTTATTATGTGCTAATGAGGTTTTGATCCCGAAATGCGCGATATCCGTTCCGTTGCAGTCATGCATAATATAAGGCCTCTGGAATTCGTCCCGCACAGAAGCAGATCGTCCTCTTGGTCGTCGTGGATAAGGCACAACGCGAACGGGCTGCCCAGACAAGAACCGCGCCTCTCTTTACAGTATCAGGCGAGTTTAATATAATTCAACTTGCAATCTCATTTATTACCCATTTTTTTGGACAAAAATTTACTTTTGCGTCACACAATTGAGTAACGTAAGAAATATTCGTCACGCGCAATCAAAAGACTTATAATATCAATTGAATTGAAGTTTTACGTTCATTATTGGAAGGTATATAGATTACCTAGGTGGTCGTATGGAGCGTGGAGTGCTCAATAAACACAGTTCAGTTTTTATTTGTCTACAGATGAGAGTAAATGCTTACGTAAACAATGTTTAGTGTTATATCCTTGTGGGCGGTTAGAACGACCGGAACAATAATAATGTAGCTGGCTTGAAAGGTTTTCCGATGTAGATCATGGAGACCTGTAGTCTCTTATCAATATTAGTTTTTCAAAAGTAGGTCAGTGTCATGACGATTTTTTAAACTTTCCGACCGATGGTAATCAGTTGGTAACCATCCACCATAGACTTGTGTTACTCGATCAGTTCCAGGTTCGATCGCTGGCGACAGAACCTCAAAGTAATGTTTTTATCGCGATCTGTTATGGATGTGGGGCTGGCTAGTTATTTTCGTGATTATTTATTGAAAAGTGAAACACGTGTTATTGATAGATTTTATAATTACGTCCATAGGGATTACTTTTGCGTCCAGGTAGGTAAAGGTTAATTAATTGTAATTAGACATTAACCTGCAGAATAATTCACATATTGTAAGCGCTGTAGGTACTTTAAACATATTAAACAGAGATTATCAAAAATTTTTGTCTCTTGGACCATTTGCTATTTTTCAATTATTCGAGTATGTAAGAAAGTTTTACAACTTAATATAAATGTATAAATACAGTTGTGTATTGTCAGTCTGTTTCGTTTAGGTATATGTAATAACGAAACGACGGATTCATATGATTTCTTGCACAGATAAATTTGGAATTCTGACTAGCCTTAAAATAGATATAAGCTTGATAGAATCTACCGCGATTTTGATAACCGCATGAGTCGCACCACCAATCGCCATCGGCCAGTATACTCATTAGTCAACTGATACATAAAAAACCATATATAATAATATTCGAAAATTTGCTGAATTTAGATACAATTGTCATATGCTTAATGAAATTAATACGCTAAATTCTACCTAAAGCAAATGTTACAGTGATAATTAACTTTTAAAATTACATTTAATTCATTTAACAAAAGAAATTCAAGTTAAAGTTGCAATACATTCTTAATACTAAAATTTAATAATTATTTTAATAGTATGTTTTAATACATTACGATGCTAATTTTGTTACTTGTTCAGTTAAAAAAATTAAACTACTAAGCACATTGTATCTGGGAACCGTAAATGAAAAGTCAATTCTCAACAGATAATGAGGTAGAACAGCGGTACCGCCCCAGTTAGCGACACAAATATTCCGTTAAGTATGAAGACAAACATGTTGTCGTATGACACTAACCTACTAATAATCGTACATAATAATTGACAGCTAGTAGTAACGGGTAGTACTAGTAAAAGGTCAGTGTTCATCAATGACGTCATATTAATCAGGGCTGTAAAAATCTAGAAAAAAGTAAGAGGACATTTAAAATGGCTATTAATATCCTATACTGATAACGAGGGGTCATATTTGTAATTATTGCAAGTTTAATAACTATGTTGGTGCTTGTTCTAAGTCCCGGACACTGAAAAAAGGTGTGAATCACCGCTGTGCAATTACATTAAAAAAGCACAGCTATGAGTCACATATCTGCAGTTTAATCTGTTGTTGGTACTGTGCTTTAAGGCGTGGGGTACAACAAACAGTTACGTGAATGCGCAGACTAGGTAGAAATACTATGAACGTGAGTACTCTAGTGTGCATTGTAAACTCGAGCAGAGTCGACTATCTAAGGTTTAAGACGTTTATTCTCACTAAGAATATACATATTACTATCTACCATTAGCATCCAAAAAATTACAAATACGAGAGTGTGTTTCTTTGTTCTTCTTTCATGACGCAACGGAGCGTCGCTATGGTGTAATTTTTGGTTTGGAGGTAGATGGGAGGACGACTAGTAATATAAGCTACTTTTTAACGCGAAAAAACATCTCATTTCTGTGACAAGATCCAATATGATGTATATCAGCAAAATCAAAAGATTTTTTTTTAATTTGTTGATAACGAAGCGTTGCCTACCGACCAGTGAATTAGAATAGAAAGGATTAACAACCTATTTATTGCTGTTCATTCCTCATACGCGTGCAGAGCCGCGGGCAACATCTAGTTTTAAACATAGCCAGTACCATTGATTCCGCTTGATACTTTGAACTTTGATACAAGAAATTTCATAATAAAGTTTGTTACTAAAAATCAACTTCCAGTAAGTTTTAATTTGTCATTAATCGGTAAATAAAACAGAATGAACAATCATTCCTGGTACAGGCTGTAACAACCCTAATGTAAAGTAGTACGTAGTAACGTAGCTGGTCTACATGTCACTACAATAGCCCCCAGCATGAGTCACGACGCATTTGACGCCTAATTTTACAAGTCATTTCGGTTTTACTGCTGTACACTCATCGTAGCTGACAAATGAATATTGCTGTAGAAGTATGTGTAGTTATATGTATTTATATATATATATAACTATGTGTGTTGTAATATATATTTATATATACAACAAAACATGCATGGCCCCGGTACGTTATTGCAAGGCCATTAGCGGTAGATATTTGAGAGGCTTATAGGATAGGATATTTATGGTACCTATGAGATTTTTTTTGATTCATGACTACAAATGTAAAAGAATGTAGGTGTAGAGATTTAAAATAGTTTCCATACACAATTTTGGTTGTTTTATGTTTTGTAAATTGGCAGTCTTGGAAAAGACAGGATGAAAGATTGTTGAGTAAGAGCGAGACCCCGGTGTTTGCCCTACTTGCTACTCTCAAATACCACCACAGAATATAGGTTATGTAAATTAAATGTGACAAAAAAATTAAACAGTGATTCTACTATCAATCCCTTTGCCCATTAGTCCCTTATATTTATTCAGATTAGAGAGATCGCCTACACGTACTGCATCGATATTGTCGCGCGTAGCTATTGCGAATGCCCGCTAAAATAACGAAATATTGATACAAAAAATAGCCGTGAGCGGCCTGCCTCAGTTTATAATTTTCGCAATCCAAAATAAACTATAGCTATAATTAGATTAAGACTATGCAACCGTAAAAAAGGAAAAGTTATTTTTATTGATATAAGCATCTGTACAATCAATTTTGGTTAGCGATCAATCAAATGATATTATCTATTGTCTTTAATCATGATTTGTCGATTTTAAAGTTACGTGAAATGCCTAATCTTGTTCAGTAAGAACCTAATAAATGTGTCGTGAACAGGTAAGAAATATTTTAAATTAAAAACTAAACATACTTTTACAAGTAACTTAATTTTGTGTTTTATTGTATTATGTGCATGACAAAAATAATATCTATAGAATTTCTATAAACATCTTTTAAAGTTTATAATTATTTTCGTACAAGTACTATACAGGTCAGTGTACGATTAGAATTTAAAAAAAGATCGAATCATAAATTTGTTTACCTACGATTAACAGTTACAATGATATAAATGCTTATGATTAACTATATGCTTTGAATCAATAGCACTATTTTAGCATTCCGGCGAATTTCAACAAATATAACATACGAGAAGAGATTGATTTTAAGTACATTTACGTCAGGGTTCACGTCTATCTACTTAGAATTTTTATATATTTTATTAGAACATTTTAATATTTATTATTCTTGTGTGAAATACATAGTATTTATTCTACTATCGGTCTTAATTGCGTGAAATGGAAAGTATTGCGTAAAAAGTTTAGTGACATGAATTATGACAGTGCGACAGGTGTGTCAGTCACAGTTGTCAGCTAATTTGTCACTTTGTCCGTCTGTCACACGGTGCAGTGGATAGTTCAATGATATTTTAGTTTTTTATTTGTGTGTTTCTTGAATTGTAGTGTTTAGAACAGTTTTGGTGTGTAGATTTTTAGTTTTACAACTTAGTAATCAATCGTTTCTAATGTGGACTAAGTGTAGCATCGGAATCGTAGTGAAATATCTCATAGCAAACGTGTCAATTTAAGTTATTCCGACCGATGGACCAAAAAAAGAATCTCCAATTGTTTGTTATTGCGTATAAATATTAGTGTGATTTCACATGGGTGATGGCTTGGCAGTCGGATTCACGTGTAAGTTCACTCGATTATTGTGTTCAGTAAAGTAGTAAAAAAAATAGACCACTCGCTACGTAACGTAAACATGTCCTTGTGATTGATATAACATTTAAATATTCTATATTTGAAGAGGAAGGCTTCGATGCGAATAAATTTTGCCTTTCCGTGTAGCTAGCATCATATCGTCTGTACAAAATGTCAAGACCAACCTCCAATGCACAGCTTATGTTCTAGAGGATTTGCTATGAAGTGCTTGTAACATTTCTTTATAAATTAGTTTCTTGAGATATGACACCTTTTCTTGAGATGTACGGATAAGATTATTCATCCTCATTTTACAACATGAATACTTAGTCAAGTCACACAGTAAACAGTAATTGATATTAGTACCTACTATATCTGTTTTAAATTAAAATAAATAGAAAATAAAGAAAATCTTAGGTTTATAATGACTGTGAAATGGAAACACTTATTAAGATACAGGTTAGACATTACCAGGTTTATCTTGAAAACATCTAAATCAGGCACTAGGCTCTCACAAAATAGTTAAGAATATTAATAACTTGATATATATACCATGTTATAATGAAGTAATTATCCAGGATGTGAAAAGGTAGTTGAACTACAAAGGTTCACTGACCTCCCAGAAGTATTATCTAGCGGTGTATATCATAACTGAAATAGATCTGATAAAAAACTAGCGATATCTCACAGGGTTATATGGTTTTATAAAAGTGTTCTCGCAGGAAAATCATTTCTACACTGGCCAATTAGACCTACTAATAAAATTTTATGTAGATTAATAAATATTAGTTTAAAGACACCTTGGTTGCTAACAATATGATTTTAATTACTAATTTTGATCATAAGATAAGTTTCAGATATTATAAGCTGTGTATAAACACTGAAACATGTATCTACAGTCACAGTCAAGTAATTAATTGAGTTTAAGAAACTAATTTGCGGATTATTCTAAATTTTGTCAGTTGTCATTCTGTTCAGTTTCTTAGCTATTGAATAAATATAGTTGCTTAAATAATTATTACTCAACTACGGATACAAGTGTAAAAATATTGTAGGAAAATATGTTACATTACTCTGGTCAGCAATGATTTTTAAGATATTGGAAGGAATTTTAAATATAGATAATAATTCAAAGTGTTACTTGAAGAATTTCATTATTATATCATTACATATTAAGATATCAGTGCTATGAAAGAAGTTAAGGAATTGTATATTACAGATATTCTTATAAGATTATCTAGTGTTCATGAATTGACTGTAGAAATATTGTTTCAACATACTACATTGCTACTTAAGGGATTAAGAAACAAATTAAAGAGTAAATTAAAAAATGAGTCTGGGACCACTTTGGGTGTTAAGTATATTATTAATCTGTATAGTAGTGCAAAAAGCTGGTTGAGGACCATTTAAATTCACATCCTCTACGACTGCATGGCCAAATTCACAGCAGAATTCGCTTACTGAAAGGAAATATAATCTTCCGCAATCAGATCAAAGATTTGGAACCCAGGAACATCTTAAGGTTCTTCAAAACTGTGGGACTTTGTGACAAGATTAAATATGGTTGCAGTGCTCGAATAACAAATGATAAAAAATTAAGGACACTATAAGCCACCTGGTAGTAAAAGGTCATTATCTCCCATAGACATCAATCTATCATTATTGAGTTCCTGGCCAATAGAGATGTGTAGGACTAGTATACATATTTCTCAACATGAGTTTCACAAGGTCGCATGCCCCATACTATCAGTATCGGACATCAGAAATTTTGATGTGTTCAAGATTTAATTATGGTGCAATAGTCACTGCTCCTTTACTTGACTCATGATTCAATTAATTACTGAACATTTAACATCATATGTTTTTATAATCTCAGGTGCATATTTCTGTGATTTATTCCCACAGATGATAATTGTTTTTCCTCTTTTTTCCTGTTTCTTGATTGTGTACATAAATATTTATGTTTGTTTACAGACTGATGAGAACAGCTTCCTGCTACGTTTGAAGATAGTGGGGGCGTACTCATTAGCCAAGAAGGACATTTTTGGGGCAAGGTCAGTTGAAAACATTTTTTTTGGGTCACATATATACTAGATCTAGTAATTTGATGCATACTGTGTACACTCAATTACATTTTACAGTTTCCAAAGGTATTGTTATCATTTTTATCAAATATATTCCTTGGTAACCAACAATTACAAATTACAGTAAAGAAAGGGGAGGATTTAGGCAGGGCTAAGAGTGTAAAGGAATCTCTTGCTTGCAGTACACCCTACTAAGTAATGGATGAGATTAGTTACACTCTTTTTGGTTCCTTTTGTATACCAAATAATTTGGCAACTCCACTAACTTTCAAGAGGCATTTATCTTGATTTTCTCATTGTCATATTGTAATGTGTGATGTTTTCTTGTATATAATTGAGGCAATATCTTTCCTGTTAATTTTATATAGATAACTGAATTGTTTTAATAATCACTTTGTTGATGCAGTTTATAATAAATTAAAAAAAACAGTTATCAAGAAATAACCAATGCAACTCTTGAGTTTTTGTAACAAAAACATATTTTTTCATGTCAAAGGACGAAAGAAAGAACCGGCTCTATTTTGTATTCTTTTGACAGAAAATTCATATAAATGTTGGTATAGATGTTGACATACGTAATAAAATACATTGAAAGAAAAAAAAAAAAGAATAACACGATAATGCAAAATAGTCATAGTCATATTGGATAAAGTTGTTTTGTAGTAAAACTTATATCACGTATTTCCAGTGACCCTTATGTCCGCGTGGAACTCCAAACGGTCGAGGGGGATGTTACTGTGGAGACGTTTCTTACGAAGACCAAGAAGAAGGTACGTCCATTTTAGAATTAATCGTAGTCATACTTTGTATGTGAGTGTGTGTGAAATCATCTTATATCTTATTTTTTGGTGGTTTTTTAATCACTGATATTGATATAATCAGTGATAGGTGTGGAATCAAATAATTTATGTACGTAAGTGTATTGAAGATAAGTAAATGAATGTTTTTTTTTTATTTAAATGTAATAATGGATCAGGTACTATGTAGAACTTCCGAATTAACAAAGTATTATATATAACGGCCGCACAAAGGTCAGTGTGGACTCATATTTATATATATATACATATAATATAGTCAGGTTGACTGGGCGGTCATCGTGACGTCATCAGCAACCCTAACTTTCATTGATGGTTGGTTTCCAAAGCTTCTAGATTATTCATTACCATAGACCTTTTGAACTGTAGATCAATGTCATGACTAAAAAGTATTTTCTAACTTTATTTATTGAAACGCAGTAGTTATGTACCATACCTACCAATATAATCGCTTATCAGCGGTAAGGATAGCTTATAGAGATCGATCGCTAGTCAGTACATTGTTTGAACGTGGATATTATTGGCAATCTACGAAGGTGCTTAATTCACGATTGACTTACGAATTTATAAGGTTGCGAGTAGGCGACGCGGTCGAGGTCGGCGTTGCTTCGACGAGTGCTCGGAGGAAAACGGTACTCGATAATTACATTATTACACTTCCGAGTCGGGGATCGATTATATTAATGCGCTGCGGTTCATTCGTCGATATTGTTTTAAAAGTTATATTACTTGTACAATTATAATGTAGCTTAATGTATGTAAACTTATTCTACGTTCGAGGATTTCGACCGTATTGGGGCTGTCTAGGATACCCATCTCGAGGTTGGGCTAGCAGACCAGGTTATATAAGGGGTGACAAGCTGGCTAAAATATTTTATAGGGTATTATCGATTTAATATTAAATTTATTAAAAATATTACCGGTATTATAAGATTATAAAAGAGAAAGATTTCCGTGAAGCCTTCCTGGCTAGCTGCCACCCTGTTGCACACTGTTGTTGAGTTAGCTGCCAAACTGCAAATCGTTTCCCGGCTAGGCGCCAGAGAGCATTTGTACTTTCTTAGCCGGCAATGTATGAGTTTTGCTTAAGGTATCCATGGACTGATGTCCACGGGCGAGACGGTGGTCAGTTACCGTCAGGCGGCTTGTCAACTCGTTTAATGGCTTTGCACAATAAAAATGTCTACTTTTGTTCATAGGTCGTATTGTTATGGCTAATGACACTGCATATTATAAATAACTAAATACATATTATAAACACTAAATAAATACACAGGTTTCTAATTAAAAAAGGGGTAAAACGACCAATAATATTTTACAAATAAACGATACTGGCTATAGTTATGTTAATAATTATTAAATTAAAATATTATAATTTTAAGTAAATATGCATAAAATTAAGTATTTAAGTGTTATATATAGCATTACAGGCAATTAAGCCATTGAAT
>DWPA01000346.1:0-26993 GCA_018251375.1 Calpodes ethlius
TGCCACGGAAATATATGAAATTAATTGGAATGACAGTGGCGCCATCTGTCGAAAATTGGTCGTACCAACTTAGAAACCTTCGTGTGCTCATACACAACGACTTTGCTAAAGATCATCACATGATTACGATTTACGTTATTTACGTGTACGATTCTTTAAAGGACATACAGACAAACATTCATTTTTATATATAAAACAAGTGGAAAACGTAAAAATAAAAAAGATCCTATAACATTGTGAAATTGAATGACCAATGATATCACATCGTAAAAGACCCGGTTTGACTTCACGTAGATAATAGATAATTAAAAAACATATTCGAAGACTTCATTATTCCTCATTTTGAAGATTCTAAAACCTCTTATCGCATTTGGTAATAATTATGTAAAAATGGAGTCATCAGTTTAATACTACAGGTTTTTATTAGCATAACAATGTTGCTTGTAACATGGTGGCATTTGAGTCGCGAATTGTTACTTTTGGCGACATTTACTGGTCGTGTATATTTACTCATATTTATGTTTAATTCATGTTAAAACCTTTTTAGTGTTAAAGGGGTCAGTCCATTCTTGATTCAATTTATTCTCCCCCCCCCCTCGCCTGCTCGTGGTCTACCTTGTTGAACAATGGAATATTCTATTGGAAAACGCTGGGTTATCGGATTGAATGATGAATTAAGCTATATAATGCTTCTATGCACTAAGCCACCCTTTGTACTACCGGATGGCCCGCCGGTATACCTGACGGCTCTGAAATCCGTTAGATTTCCGCAAAACTAAGCCGTCGATATACCGGACAGGTCGTGTCAGGCACAAGCAAATTTCTTTTCGGCGTTCGGACATAACTGTATTGCGATCATTTATGCTTCTCCGATTCTAAGTGGGTTCCGCATATGCTGCCAAACCGATAATATCGACATACACCGCCGCCAAATTCACGTGGCAGAAAACCGTCGGTTTTGCCGCTGGCATAAGGTGCAGGAGCTTGTACTTTAAAATAAGATTAATATTTTAAATACTGATCATAATTGGTATGTTTCTTGCCAAAAATAGATAAAAAATGGAATTATAATTCAGTGTTGCCAACATAAAAATGTTCGATATTATTTTGAGGATTTTATATTAGCGATGTACTAGTCGCTCTCTGCAAACAAACGAACGAACACATCTCATTTCCGTGGGAAGATCAACACGATGCTTATTTAGCCAAATTTAAGCAAGTGTCTAACAACTAACCGTTACCTACTAACCAGTGAAAAGGAATTGACAACCTTTTTATTGCTGTTCTTTTCGTGTGCGCAGCCGCGGGCAACATCTAGTATTGTCATAAGACAATGACACACAAACACACACTATGCCTAGAATTATTTCCTATCCATTTACCTAACAAACGTCTTGTCTTAGTTGCTAGTGAAAGGAGATATTTCATTACTTCAACAATATTAACAAACATTCGATATTTTACTACACAGGAACTTTCTAGACATTTTCTTCGACGTTATTAGTGGGCTTGAAACTATGTAGTTATTACGTGAGTTTTATTATAAATATTTAATTTTTTGTCACGTGATGCGTGTAGGGTTGCCAATAAGTCATCGCTGAAATATAGTATTTTAAGAAAAGTACAAATAGTCTAATTTTTTTTTAATTTAATCTAAACTTCCAATATGATTGTGCAAGGAACTTTGGTTAGTTAATAAGTCCTGTTTATATTAGGTGTTAATAAAGACGTCAGTTTAATATTATTCATTACTGAGAGGACTCTGGATATTAGGACTGCTCTAGGTTAGTCCTATTAGTATTGATTAGTGCCCCCCAAGTGGGCGACTACTAATACTACTACTTCCTAACTAGTAATTGTTAGTAATTAGTTCTACTCGAAGTTGGTCACAGATGAATTGCAAACAGATAGTTGCTTCTTGTATAAGCATATCCAGCACCTTTCAAACTGGAACACAATTATTACAAGACAGATATAAGGGCGGCGATTGTATCTTTCAAGGCTAAAGATACATGGTTCTAAGCCACTTAAGCCTACTTAACTCAATTATTTAATTTAGGTATTAATTATATATTTATGAAAAAAATATATATTTTCTTTCTACGACCTTTAAATGCTAATCACATTAAAACGAAACCGGGATATCTATATATATAAAAGAAAGTCGTGTTAGTTACACTATTTATAATTCACAAACTGCTGAATCGATTTGACTGAAAATTTGTGGAGAGGTAGCTTAGAATCAGGAGACGGGCATAGAGTACATTTTGTTAGAAAAATAAAGTTAAAGAATGTGCAATAAGAGATGAAAATTTGTATGAAAAATGCTTTTTCTTCAAGAATTGATATGTGAACTTTTTAATTTTTACATATTTTGTCCACTCTTAAAATATAAACTTTCCTTGCATGAGATAAATTTCATTGACCGTAAGTAAGTAAGCCTGAGATCACGCGGGCAAAACCGCGGGCGGAAAGTTAGTTAATAACAATCAAGACAACAAAATACCGTTCAGTTATAAAGCATAATAAACTACCGCCCGTCGGCTATCAACACGCTCTCCGCACTCACACGGAGCTCTGACGCAACATAATACTTGTAAATTACCTAATTAAGTTGTAATCAAAAAGAATTACATGCTACGAATTACTCACACTCATAAAATACTATGCAATCAATCATGCAACGTATTGGTGGATCGAACGCTTTTAATTGAGATATTTAGTTCTAACCGGCTCTTGCTATGCTTCGAGATACGTAATTATTAAGTTTTTGAATCGTACCCGTACTCATAATATTGCTATCAATAATTGTTAGGCGTTTCATCACGTCATATGCTTTTTATTTTAGGTCTAAGTCGAGTTTTGGTGATAGCAATTCAAGTAATACACCTGCTTAGACGTACTATACTGCATCCACCTGGATTTTTATACTTTCCAGTACGTTTATTTGTATTTTCTCCCCCTAGACGAGAAGACGGATTTACCCACTTTTAGGTCACAAACGTCTGGCAATACTGAGATATTAAGTACATAATACGTATTAAAAAATAGCCATGCTAATCGATCGTACATTTCGGATGTATACTGGGTGTTACAGATAAGCAAAAGGATTGCAGAACCTCGTTTTATTTTAAACTACTATTACAATTTTATATTCAGGGACTAATTTGTCATACATTGCATCTTTTTTTTTAATACAGCAATCTACTTCCAATGAGACTTTGATTTTCTTCATTATAATTCAATGATTAACTTAAGCAGCAATGAAGGGTTTGGAGTTAAAACGCATTACCTTAGGAAAAGAAAGAAAGAAAGGCAAAACTTTAGCACGATGTATAGCAAAAACCAACTAAAGAAACGTTGACCACGGCTGGCGATGGCGTATGAACGTGTTATATCTGATTGTTCCCCTAATGTCGTTTGTGAAAACTTGGGGTGGCTTGGATCAATACAACGTGACCACTTGAACAGATTTCGAATGTTCCTTACGTTTTATGTAGCCGCATTGCGTTATACTAATACTATTATTATTATAACTTTTTTATTTATTTCAATTCAAGCTTATAACAAGCATTATTTGGGTTCCTAATACGCTAGTGTTGGTAATATAGACCATTATTATAAAAATATATGGTATGATAGAATATTATAATATAAATAATACTTTCAAACAATATCTTTTGTAGTCACAATTACTGCAAATAAATCATTCATTCATTCAAATAATCATAAACAAAAATTACATGCTTGTATATCTGAGAACTTACTTATAAATAATATAGTTCAAATAATTTTTATATCGTCAATATAATAAGATCTATAATTTTAACGACAAAAACTGTACTTAGGGTTAATTCTTTTTACTATTAAGAACAACATATCACTTTTATGATGATTAAAATAAAAATAATAATAATGTTAGTCATAATAATAAACAAAATAAGAGTTATTGGACTATACAAAATGTATCAACTCAGTTGGAGTAATACGCGAAAAGATTTCGGTCAGTTAAAATTTCACCGAGCTTACTTGCTTAAAATGTGCTCATAGGCCAGCGTAGATAGAACTTTTAAATGAAACAATTATTTTATAATATCGATAATACGGTTAAAACCGTTGAAAAGAGAAGCTAATATAACTCTACCAAAGAGAAAAATAATCATTTCCAAGTTACACGACTGAATATCTCATTTTGCCAACGAATATTTGATTTAATTGGAATTCACTTAATAATAATAATTTCCAATCGAAAACCGAAAATGATGTAACTTATAAAACATAAGTTATACTATAAAAGAATAAATAATAAAGATAAAGAAAACATTATACAAAAATAAAGATAAATGAATTTAAAATGGAGAAAAATTCCAACGTTGCTAACAGGAAACAAATAAAGACATCAGGTCTACAGATCTACGTAAAGATATCAAATTTAATGATGTTCATTCATTCACAAGAAAAACACCAACCGAACGAATCTTGTTTAATTTAAACTTATCATACATCTATACAAAAATTATGTTCCCAGGCCGTCCGTGAAAGTGACAAAAACAATGGCAAGTGACTAGTCGAGGACAAAAGTGAAAAGTGAAGTGAATGCAGTGTTTTGAATTATGAGTTGAGGTGTACCAGCAATGTACCGGCCGAATTTCTACGAGAGCACTTGCTTCCGGTGCAATGAGATCGTGTACCAAGTGGACCGCGTGGGTCCTCTCAAGGACTTCACGTTCTTCCACAGCGGCTGCTTCAAGTGCGCAGTTTGCGGGACCAAGCTCACGTTGAAGGTAAGGAGATTTATCTTTCCCTTTTTTTCAGTACGTTATTGTAGGACTTAGATCACGTGAAAATTGTAGTAGTTAAGATGCCTTTTCTTTAGTGTCGTTGGCATTTTTGAACCCTACCTGTATAAAGGAAATTTCATTTCCTTTTCTATTATCCTGGCAGAATGTATGAAAAGTACCGACGAACCTAGGCTAAAGGCCTTCCATAATTTACGTCATACGTATATCATGATATTTTGACCCTCATTGTCATATTTGTGGGATTTCTTTATCCCTAGTGCAACGTTGCATGTTTTGCAATTTCACAAGTATAAAATGATAATTTAAAACAGATATTCCGAAATCAGTGTTATAACATTATGTATTCATTAATCAGCAGTTCAAAATTCGTGTTATTATTACATTTTGAAATATGATGTCAAGAAATTTAGGAATAATGCCACTAGATTATTGTGTTAATACTAGTAATAATATAATGACTTCATAATAGTATTGTACAATACTATTGATAATATAACCATTACACGAAGGCCTTCAACCAAACAGTTAAGCCAACTTCTGTCTCCTCTATCTCTCTGTCTATGAAAGTCTACTCTGCCTGCATGGTATGCGAGGCAGTATTTTAAGCCGCCTCATTACGACAAAAGCTAAAACGACTATACTAATTCAAAACAAACTCGTCAAGTCAAGAATTACATCCGGATTTTGTTATAAACTTAATTTACAACATAATTTTGCCGTCAACATCAACTCAATATGTTGATTGTAAATTCAGCAACAACCTGCGCGTTGACAAGGTCGTTCAAATGTCAAGCGATTGGAATGTCGCGAAGATTTGTATCAAAACTTGCTCTCGACGTATCAAATCATTTTGTCATAGATTTGTTATATAAAGAGATGGCATGTTGAAAAATAATAGCTGAGATAACTTAATCTGTCTTCTTCTCTCGTAAAATGCTGTAAGTTCGTTTTTGTAAATAGTAAACGGGACGAAGGGCCACGTGCAGGTGTCAGACACAAAAAAGGCAGGACTTGTTTTATTTATTATTGGCAGTCTGACACTTTAAACGAACTGCGTAAAAACATTTGATTTTAGAAGATTGTACAGGACGTATCGAACTACTGGTAGATCCATGAATGCATAAAGCCGCCAACAACCCGCAGTATTAACTATCAATTTAACTTATTTTTTTCAAGCTAATTAGTTCATTACCAATTACGATTTACCAACTCATAGACGTCTCAAATATTTACCTATTTTTACTAATACGATGTCTTTTGAGCACAATCCCCTCTGTTAAGTAGTACGTGGAAATTTAATCTTAGATGATAGCACACTAACATAATAGTAAAAAAAATCACTATTTAAGTATTTTTACCTTATCTGTGCTCTATCTGTTCCATCTGTTGATACTCTTTAATCTATGCTCTACGCTTTGTACCTCCTGTCCATCTACCTACGTTGAAGCACTTTCAAAATTCGAACAGTAGGTGTTGAACAGGGTAACGCAGTAGGCGGTGGTATTGCAAGAATTGCATATAAAAATTGAATATCTGGTTTGAACTGGTTTACCTTGACCACGTGATGGGCGAAGCCTGGTGAGGATGGTTGGAATAGCCAACACGACCGTTTCGATCAGGGGACCTATTTTCTTGTATTGTTTAGTGTTAAGTCGTTAGATAGACATATTGTTCAAAATAAATGGACATTTCTTCACCATATTTTATAATTTGATTATTAGAAATTCCACATTTAAATCTGTTCGAACCCATCTCAATAACAAATTACTCCCTTTTTTTAATATCTACTATGTGACAGTAAGCGGTCACGGCTGTCTAAAGCACAAAAGGGTCACCGACCTTGTAAACATTAACAAAATTATTTTACTTACCTAAAACAAATAATGTTGCACCAAGCAGTTAATAGTAGTCAAATATAGTACGAATAACTTAGTTGATCGGTAACACTTCTAAGCAAAAGGTATTTAAATACATATATGTAGAAAGATCCCGAAAAGAAAAATATTTAATGAATGTTCCAGAACATTTATAGAAGAAATAAAATGTTTTTTTTCTATGGTACAGTTGCAATTATTTTTTATTGCCATATACGGCATAGAGAATACTAGAGTTAGGTTAGTGACAGATAGTTACAAAAGTAGAATAGTCTGTATATCGCCATACGAACCTCGTAAACTTTGGTTCACATAATGTTAATTAAACAGAGCACAAAGTAATTCAATCATCGAACGCCGTATGATTAATACAATGTAAATAATAACAGGTACAGATCTGATGGCGCTGGCGTGAGTCACTGAGTTAATAACCGGAATCATTCCGTTATTGTCCTATAATGTGTGTGTTATGTGGGGTAATGGGTTGCTATGTCGCTGTTTTACAGTTGTAGATATTGTTTTGCTAAAATAAAAACATAATTTGTCTATCTTTTGTCTCTTTCATCGCATATTTGCCTGAGGGAGATCGCGGCTTGGACGCTTTTAACGACTTTGAAAGTGGATGTTGTGTTTGGTTGGTTATTTTGTGCTTGTATACTATATAAAAAGTACAATTCAATTGTTCATGCTTAAATCTATAAAAGGAACATTAAATTAAGTTATAATAGGTAGCCTTTAAAAGAGATCTTTCAATAGACCAACTAGGTCTCGACGAAATATTTGTCTATTTTTTATTTTCATTAATTTCATCTAACACAAAAATTCAACATGGCATCTTATTAAGCTACTCTGTGCTTGCAAATATCAGTTGTAAACAGTATGAGACAGACATGTCAAAATTAGTATTTTCGTTATCGATCGATGGTCTGCCAAAATTACAACTACCAAAATGACATTAAAAAGGATAAAAATCCAGACCGAAAAAACTTATTATTTATTATTTTATTTCGAATAAAATATCTTTTGAAATATTTTAAATAAGATCGATATTTTTTTAAGCTTGTATTCCGTATACATTTCTTTAAAATCGCATAATTTCAATCGAAATTTGATGGGTGGCTGGATTGAGTTGTAATAACGGGAGAATTCAAACAAACATAATTTAATCAGATTGTCAGATGAATGCAGTTTGTACAGTTACAAGTTCTACAATCAGAATAGTGAACAGTGAATAAAGTGTACAGCACTTTTCATTATAACTTCATTGTCCGAATTAACTGGGCGTGTCACCCACATTATTCGGCTTTTGTCATTTTGACGTTTATAATTTGACACCGAACCCCTTTTTATGGCGGGAAATTGAATAGTCGCAGCAATGTTTTTTATTATCTAGTTGTGCTTTTGTAAGTCTATCAATAAATCGTGAAGTACGAAGTTATTCCTTTTTAATCGTTGATTTTATAGATAAATAAAATCAGCTTAGTGTAAGTTGTACTCAAGTAAAGATGGTTCCGTATTATGAATATGTATAATGTCATTGAGTCTAAGAATAGGAATGATCCTCCGCCATTTTGTAATGTCATTGTTTTTAAAGTAATTTGAATAAAGTTAACAAAATATATTTTTTATTTTAATCATAACTTAGCTCATCAATTAGACTCATTCCGTCATTTTCATAAAACACTATGTGAAACTAAGGACTAACAAATTAATATTTTTTTACCTTATACAAAGTCATTCAGTCGTCAAATATGTCGTTGTTTCGAAAATAAGAAGATCTTATAGCCCCAGGGCCTTGGACTAGTTTCGTTCTTCCATGGAAGTACGAAACACTAAAATTAATTAACTGTGATGGAATATGACTCTCTCCATCGTAACATATTTTTCATTATCTAGTTATTAATAAACTGTTAGATTAAATTTAAATTAACATCAATAATAACTTAATAAGGATACACTTCAGAGCAGAAGAAAATACTGAAAGATATTTTAACATCCGTATAAGATTAGGGTTACCAATACCGGGAATAAAGTCCGCTCAAATTTATCCGGGATCGCGGTATACCGGTATTGCACGCCAACATATCACATACAACACTTAAGTACCCTCAAACTTATCCTCTCGATAGCCGATACTAATATTTTTTTACAATTATAAAATAAACCAAAATTATATAGTTAAGAATATCTATGTAACCACATTTTAGTAAATAAATTATTATTATAGTGTTAACTTGTGTTGTAATGTAGGGAGAAGTACAACCTGTGACGTATAACGTATGTATGTTTTAGGGCTTAAACCTTACTGAAATCATATATTTTTGCATGTCTATTTTTGATTCTGCCGCCATTTTAAAAAGACGTTTAAATATATATTTTTTTAATGAATACCACACAAGCTAACACTTGTCAGCCGTTACATAAAAAACAATTTGTACTAATGTCATGTTTATATTATGATTTCCTTGCAGACATACTACAACAACCAGCATTGGACGGAGGACAAGGAGGTGTACTGCTCCAGCCACGTGCCCAAGATCGGACCAGGCCACCTGGACAACTCGTCCGTGGGTATCCGCAGCGCTCTCAACGTACCCAAGAGCAACAACTACGTCAACGAGCAGATTCGAGGCCTTGCCAGAAACAGCCATGAGACTGAATGTAAGTGGAACTAATTGAATACTCCTTGCTTAAATTATAATTATTCCGAAAATAGGTAAATAATTATTTATATTTTATACCTCATGTAAACAAAGATTAAAAAATTACCACATTATTTTCTAAACGTATAGTATCCCTGTTACACCTGCGTTAGCGTTAATGTCAAAGCAAAGCCCGAATGCGCCTTAATTAACGCGATAAAAATAACTCACGAAATTCATGGCTACAGTAACAGAGTTATATATAATTTTTATTTCTTGTTCATTTGTGTCTAGTTGCCGTTAGTTAGCGCACTAAACTGTTGGCACATCTGTTATGTAATTTTTAACGCATTAAGTAATGCATTAGGACTTATATATGGCAGATACATAATGCATCGTTTAACTCACAAATCAATGACAAAATAATGTTTTGTCATTCCAAAAGTCCAATAATAATTTTCAGGCATATTCGTTCTCATAATTGAATCAGCCATAATATAGGCTATTACGTCTCGTTAATCTATGAATTGATCGGGAACTCATTCAAACGATACATTGCTAATCTATGAATTGATTGGGCACTCATTCAAACTATATTATGTTTATCTATGAATTGGCTGGGAACTCATTCAATCTATACCTTGTTAGTTTATGAATTAGTATACGGATACTAAACGATCCCTTGTTAATCCATGAATTCGTTTGGTGCTCAAATAATAACTTTTTTAATCTTAGACTTAGTTGAGGAATTCTTAATATCATATTAAGAAGTTATCTTTAGG
This sequence comes from Calpodes ethlius, assembly GCA_018251375.1. Classification (NCBI taxonomy): domain Eukaryota; kingdom Metazoa; phylum Arthropoda; class Insecta; order Lepidoptera; family Hesperiidae; genus Calpodes; species Calpodes ethlius. Next base: position 10,101 of record DWPA01000346.1, read on the forward strand.
TTAGTGACCGTAAGGAGAACTTTTAAAATTTTCATTTATCTATTTATTACTAGATGTTACCCGTGGCTTCCCACACGTGTGAGAAAAGAACAGCAGTAAAAAGGTTGTCAATTACTTTCCATCACTGGTTGCTAAGCAACGCTTTGTTGTTAGACACTTAAATATACATTGTAATGGATGTCTCCACAGAAATGAGATGTTTATTCAACAAAAATCAAACCATAGCCACGCTCTGTTTATCCATGAAAGAAGGACAAACAAACAAACACACTTCCGCATTTATAATATGAATATGGATTTATACTCACAAACAACATTTATTTCAGGCAAAAATAAACAAAATAAACTTAACTAAATTTTCTTTCAATTCCACGCAGAAGTCGCGGGTACACCTAGTTATTTATTTTTATTTATATATTTTATTTGTCACACCAACAAGATATACACTACAAACTTTCTAAGAGTAGTCAATGAATAATTAGTGGTCAGTGACACCTCTTTTATATGTGTAATGTACCTAAACACTGAACGTCATACTCACTTTATATATTTATATTACAACAGAATTACATTACATTACACTGTAATTCTGTAATGTTACATAAGGGTTTGAGCATTACTGAATAGAGCATTAGTTATGGTTTTCCGAGAAACATGCAATGTAACATATTTTGTCATTGGTCAACCTTTGTCAAACCACAGGACTCATTGATGGTAGAAATTTCCTAATGACATTACCAGCTTATGCAACTTTGACAGCTTGCGTTTCTCCAAGCTAGAAGAAATTCACATAAAGTATGTTAAAAAATTTACACGCTGTTGAAGAATACATGCGAAAACTATTCACGATACTATGCCTAAGTTCCCGCATTGAAATAATTTCTAATTAATATCATTATACGTTCCATAAAATTATTATATCCATTTTATGATTTTAAGGGTAAGTTTTTAATGTTGTATTAATTTGAATAATTCCTTTATCAATAGCTGTCAAAACAAAAATCACCAACATCTTAACAGAACCTCCGTATGAAATAGTTTTACCAGCATGTAACACTTATCTCGAATACCACATCGTAAAACTTTCAGCATGGTTTACAGAACCTGGTCATTGCGTAAATCATACATATTATAAATAACTAACTTACCAGACAGACATTACTCTACGGCATTTTAATATATGCAATACATTGGCTAGTTTAATTTTCCATAGCAGATACATAAGACCTTTAATTTTTATATACGTTTAGTAAATTATCATCGCATTGAGTCATTTTTGTTATGATATTTCAATATTACTAATAATTTGGCTGATCCTTCAGAGAATTTCGACAATAGTGCCACCTACCGTATCTTAAACTAACTCAATTTGGAATAAAACAAAAAAAAAGTGAAAATTGAATTAGTAGTTACGTAGTTTAATCCCGGACAAACATCATGACACGTGAATTATATATAGTTATTGTAATATATTGTACGAAACTATAATATAAAAATAATATAAAACTATTATTGGAGTAAATTTTAATGACACAAGAATTTAAAGCTAGTATATATGGTCTGTTTCCGGTTGATAAAGCGATTTTATTATTCATCATTACCACTTCCGGCGACAGTATCTTAATGGAAATAAGATAACCAATTCGATTTCATTTCATAATATGTTTTGGTCATTAATATTAAATATACTTTAAGGCACAGTAGGCTATTCGCTGTGAAACTACTATTTACCAATTTTGTGCAACGCAATTATTTTAATGATCATTACAGGCTGAATGTCGTAATTCTGTAATGATCATTTTACTTAATAAATAATAATATACGATGCTGCAAAAAGGAACTTCAAACGTGTTTAAGTAAGTACTCACTATGACATTTAAAAGGTATAAAAATTAAAGCATATATATATAAATAAACCCATGGTTAAAATTAATCCATTAAGAAGCAGTCTATATTTACAAAAATACCCTGGGTCTAATTTTTATTGTATTTGTATGTGATATTTCCCCAGCCATGTATTAGTCACGTTTCGCCTCTGAATATGAGCTCGTATCAACTCGTATGACGGGTAAATGGGTACCGTCAACAGCGACACGGTTCATGACCACTTTTATATATGTACATGCTATTTACGTGTATGTTGGTTTATTTTCGATACGTAATCGCCGACGTGGTGTCTGCCACTTCGACTATATTATGCTCAACGGTTTGGCAAATTAAGTATGCCAAATGATTTGGCCAACTAAGTATGCCAAACGATTTGCCAACGTAATATGCCCAACTATTTGACCAATTAGATTCTGTCAGCTATATCGATGTTTTCATATGAATAGCCGAACGAGCTGGTCAGCTCTACCGTGGTAACTGCTTACTGTTCAGCATATAGAAAAGTCATTTCTTTCCGACAGTAGTCAGTTCTTTCCGACAAATGTCATAGTTGATTCGTGAAGAGGCACCAGCGTTTACCATGCTAACTTGAATTGAAAGGAATGGTCCATATCTTCGAACAGCGACCAGACACCGTAGCATTCTCCGTTATTATGTGAACCACAAGTAAAAGATGTTAGCTTGCACTCAATAATATGAAGTCCCTTACTTTCTGAAAAACATACAAAAATCTGACGGGACCATAGTCACCCGGAATTAGCTAATTCATTTTAATGAGTTTTTAAAGAAGTTTAATGTTATTTGATGATTTATTTAATCAAAAGAAGTGCATGGTATTGATAAGAGTAATTGAAGAAAGGAAAACGATTGATAATTATCGTGCAAAAACTGCACAGAAATGGAAACTAGACGGAGAACTACTTAACCTTATATACGTATCTGTGCAAAAACATCTCAGTTTTATAAATTAAGGCCAAGACAAAGAATATAACTTTTGTTTGTAACTTCCGTGGAAATCGTAAAACCTGTACATCATATCCTTTTAAAGAAGACAAATGTACAGATTGTAGTATCTTTCATGAAACGACGAGTACGCAATCTACTCGAATCTGCATTCACTCAGAACGCTTTAAGAACTTATCAGACCCGGCATCAGTTATTTACGAATATAAAAATTCCAGTCGCAAACGGTGCGTAATAAATCCGTTAAAACAAAACAATCTATCCCAAATCAGCAGACCTGTAAGAATCCGGTCGCACTTCCGAAGAAGGTACGTGTGTGGTACGCGCGAAAGCACGAAACTTGTACCTCGGCAACCTTCGCCACTCTCCGCCGGTGGACGCCGAAAGGAAAAAGAGGGGTGCGGTGTTCAATGAGAGTGAAAGAGAAAGGGGAACTTGTTGCAAAACAGCGGCCGCATTCCAAGCAGCAGCCCAGTGACCTAAACCTAAAGCTCAGGTATTCACGGACCCCCAACCGACGGACAAATTATAAATACTGCGCAATGCGTTTAGTGGCTAATCTACTAGACCTACAAAGATTACATAGGTATAGAGTACGTCTAATACTTATTACAGTTATAATACTTATATATGTATTTTATCGAATACAGAAATTGCTGCACATTTTAAATTTAATTTGAAAAAATATCGTTACTTTTTTGTAATACAGCGAAACCAAACTATTTCATAATTCCCTTCATCGATAAAATAATCGATTAATAAATTAAATAACCTCTTCTTTTTAATTAAAATCTAAGACCGATTTAACCGACGTATTACTCGTTAAAGTATAATAAAGGAATTTAATCCCTGAACCGATTAAAACGTTGTTTAAGCGGTGTACAGATGAGATTTCTAAGAAAGTTTCGCGTACAAAAAGTGATTGTAAAAACATTGCATGACTTTGATAGATAACTTATTTCATAATTAACACGCGCATGCGTACAAAATAACAAACAGTAAGTTGTTTGTCCAATTATTTTCACGCCGTTACAATTTGATATTAAAATTTCATGAATAAACACGAAATGAATCGCTCAGAGTAAGTTATAGGTTTTGAATACTGTACCTTGTAGAAATATTTGTTTATATCAGGAAGTATGCTACCTAAAGCTTACCATGCAATGATTTGTAATTGTAGCCCATTGCAGTGCCGAGTTCTTACATATTGCCACAGATTAGGCAATATTCAGAGTCAGAGATTAATTAATATTTAAAATTAAGTCTTAACGTAGTACCGCACGAAAAGTCTGAATTGAAAAGCATTCAGATATTTTAATGGTTTTTAAATAAAGTAACGTTTTTTTACAAAACAAGCTGAACGGAATGTTGAGTAATGTATAGTATGAAGTACTTATTATAAAAATAAAAACTATTTTCTGTAGCAAAACGCACTTGCCTTCCCAAATGATTACGCAATAATTAAAAAGTAACTGTCTCCTCATTTGCATAGAAAACAGCTGTCTAGACGTGACAAAACAAGCACGAGAATTTTCGATTTGGGCCCATTTTACCCGCCATATTTAGGCGGGTACAGCAAAAATGGCGCCTGGCATTTTGCAAGATGTCGTCAGAGCCTAATCGGGTCCATGTGTAGCAGTTAGCAGGCCGCTTGCGACACTGTCTGTTGCTTAGAAAAAATAAAATGGCTGGCGCGAAATTGTATCCGCCATGATTTGTAATTTCGATTGAGAAACGTTCTGAAATTTCACAGTTGTTTTAAAATTAAGATCGATTGATTGGAATAACGATAATTTGTCCACAAAAGAATTAATGTTCTTTTGATTACTTAGATATAGATATATTGTGATTTGTACATTACGGTATTAGTTTGAAAAATAAATGTAGCAGACAGTATTATCTATCTGTGGATTACCACAGTGTTATTAGGTAGTCAATAAATAGACGTTCAATCATTGCAATTGAAAAAGTTTAAACTATCATAGATGATAGTAAAAAAAGATCAAATATTTCGAACCTTACCACGAGACACAAGTACCGTCTTTATTATACGGTATTCTAAATGATTTAGAGTAAATACCTCTAAAGAACGAACTTTGCCTGCATCTTCTTGTATCCTCTTCAGTACCTAAACCTTACCACCACAAATTAATCGGTTGGCGAGTGCAGCTACTCCAAACATACTGTACACTGTAATTTTCAAAAAGGTACTCTACAACTGTTGTTTTTTTAATTTTATGGCTTTAAAGCCCTGTAAGATGGTCCTCTAAAAGAAGATATTCAATCGTTACAAACTGGTAGATAAGTGTTCTGGGATCTTGTTATTTGTAACGTATAATGTCTCATTTGTGGACATTATGCAAATCGGTCAAATATCTTCGAGTATTACCTATTTACACAACTGTTTAGAACATATATACCGTAACCGGTTCTTTACATAGAAAAATTCTACCTACTTTAGGCAGGCATGCCTTAACTGAATGGAACTGTGTAACTTATGAGATATGAGCAATGCGGTCATCGACACCATTCCTGTGTTTAACTTTGATCATCGTTTAATCCAACTTGGCCTTTATTATGTCTGTACATAACACCAAAATGCCTTAAAAGTAAACGTTCGCTTGAAGGTAAATTATGAGAAGATAATAATACGACAATTATGACCAATAAGCCTTGATAAAATCGTTTCTATAGATTAGGTTTATAATGGTTGAATAGATTTGTGATAGATGTTTTTACGTTCTGTTTGTGACAAGCCTAAGTGGAATTACTATTGTAATTGATAGCGTGTTTTCTATTTAATAACGTAATTAATAATCTTAGGTAGTACCATTCCTGAGTTCAAGCCAATCAAACCTGCTTATAATGTTTCCTTCTTATTAACAAGCAAGTCGGGTACTTCTGGATAAATATTACGCATTGATAATTCTGACGATCCTTTTTTCGTCCCAACCCAATGATGAAAGAAAGAAATATCTGTATAATGCATAAAAAAATACTAGCTCCATTGCGACCATAACTCCTAATTAACATTACGATTCTAAGACTTTTTACATCGATGAAAAATGATCTAAGTCGATTTACGATTCGCACTTAACTACTCATTTGCGAATTTTGATTTGACAGGAGGCATATAAGAGCATATAATTAAGACGATAACGTTGAAACCCACAATTGGACGCATTGTCGGCGTCTAACGGCCTCTCCGTACGGCCGATCCGTGTGGCCGATTCGACTTCACGAGCCAATAGTCGCTAATCACTTGTTATTATTCCACACACCGTTATACGACGCACTGATCGGCAACGCAGTCTGATTGTTAGGCGTGATACACACACCTTCGGGTCTGCACGTTCGGGTCGGTATTTAAGTAGTCAATATTCGGCTCGAACCCATCAGAAGAACCTGATCATGAATCTGCTCTTGATTTTTACAACCGGCTTCAAAATATACGTACGTGCAACCTGAGCGACTTTTTGTCGTAGATACATTAACACACGTGTCTTTTGCGATGCTACCCCCTTCTTTATCAAACCAAACTAGTGTGCAAAACGTCTTCTATAAATTCTTTTACCGTTTGTGTTATTGGTTTCGTTTTGCACATAATTACTAGTAACTCAATAAGGATTAATCTAGTTATTGAAATCCAAATAACTTTAGTTTTAACGCAGTTATCTTCACATCGCTTGCAGCCATCCGTTACAATAATTTATAATCAACGAGTAAGTTATTTTGTGGTGTTGCACAAGGATGCAATTTGGACCGTTACTTTTCTTAGAAATATAGAAAAAGTATCATGAATTTCAAATACTAAAATTACTTTATTGGTAAATTGTAACGTATTATTTAGTTATTATGAGTTATAAATTATAAAGTTGTTGGATTTTCTAGTCACAACAAAATGTGACAGTATCCCACTCGGCCTGGATAAGCAATCGCTGTATTAGATCGAAATTACTAAAATTGCATACTTATTTTAAACGTTTTAAGCGTTAGATTGTATATGTTGTATGTACCTTTGTTACGACATAAGTGACTGGAAAGATACAAGATTTCTTAAACTAAGAACAGTAACTAAAAGTAGCACAATCTAATCGATCAAAGATTTAATCAGCCATTATATGGCTAATAACTTTTGCTTACGACAGGCCCTTAATCGTTAAAACTAAAGTCAAAATCTCACTCCTAATTTGAATATCATAATAATAAGCTTTAACATTGTTAACAGTGTCCCCAACACGCGCGACTAACGGCGGCAGCGTGCACGCGTCGCCCGCCCGCGAGTTGTCGCGCGACACGCCCGATTACCAATACGGGCGGTTTGACGCAAGCGCACTGCACATTGCGCATGCGCTCAAACAGACCGAACTACAGAAAGCCTACCACAGACCGAGGGAAAAGCCCATTGATTGTTACCTGGTAAGTTTTTTCTTTTTATAAACACCAACTAATGTTTCTAGGTATTCATCGGACTTCTTGGGATTTAACTGTTGTAGCGTTTTGAATGTACGTGAATAAAATGTTTCGTCCATAAAGTCGAATAAATAAGCTATATAATAAAATACCATAAAATATGATCGTAAAATAATATTTACGACGACGGAAAGAAATTTAGTTGTGAGTATTCAAAATACCGAAAATGAATAAAATATAACATTGGAATCTGAAAAAAATACTGCATCGGTTCATCTAGGTCTTATATTTGTATAATAAAAAAATATAGACGTCATACGTACTGCAAAAAAAACTGAAATTTTACAAGTTTTTTGGCTCTAGTGAAAAGTTGATATGTGACCACTTACAACAAGATTTCGATTCCGTCGTCGAAATAAAATTTTAATAATAAGTGGTTAGTGATTGCTTGTCCGCGTGCCTGCGTGAATATACTGTGTATATAAAACATGACGGATCAGTCCAAGCAGTTCGTGCAGTTATCAGTTAAGGGGAAATAATTAGTCATTATGTCAGAGCGGTATAACAAAAGGTTTTTTAGACTTAAAGGTATAATTTAATACCGTGAACAAAACGTACTCATGAGATGAATCAGCTAACACAACTAAGAATTCATCGTCATTTCCTGTTCCATTCTATTTACGGAACGAAGTTTGAAATTATTTCACAGATAAAAAAATAAATAATGTAATACACAGATAAACGGAGTGCATCGATGTTGCAGAGCGGACGTTGCGTAGAAATGGCACAGAAAGATAATGCGCTTGTCTATGATTTGTGAAGAGTTCATTGACAAAAATGGAACGTTTTGGTCGCAAAGCAAGCAAACTGCCCATTAAATTTTACTTAAATTTATGATGTCATCATTCTGAGTGACATAAATCTAAGTATATAATATCTTAGGTTGTATTACGTACTAATATAAGAAATTTTATCTATGTAAGAATTTTACGATTCATATGTATCTACTGACTACGTTTTGAAGCCATGGAACTGATGGAAATGAAGTTGATATTCTAAAGTAGTTAAATAGGTGTTTCTACAGTAATATTACTTATAAATAGGTAATGTTTGTGATATAATGTGAGGAACATTTCCAAACCAATCTTTCGAATTAAAAAAAAATCACCAGCTAATTCTACGGCATCACTGAATGACAAACATATACTTGTATTTTAAATCTTAATTGGACCTGTATGAAGCCGGCACGGGCCACTAGTATTAAATAAGTTTGTGTTCTATATTGTGATCAATATCAGTCCATCAGCCGCGCATTCCTACTTCACGGAGTAGAACCGATCGCGTGCGCGTGCGCATCAGGAATGCCTCGATAGGTGGCGCAAAATACAAACGTTCCGTTTCACGTTTCTAGATAATTCCCTGGTCTGATTGATATAATTACAATTACATTACAGGATTATCTGTATTATGAGTTCTGATGTTTGTTGATTGATTAGTGCGTATTAATACAATGATACGTCATTATTTTTATGAAACTTTTCGTTGCATCCAGTGGTCTTCAACTGGAGTGTGATGATAAATTAAAAAAAGATAAAAAATTATGACGTAAAATAGAAATTTTCATTTTGAGATACGGAATTATACAAAACAATAATTTCATTTTACTAAAACCGAAGAAAATAGTTTGGAGAAATAACTGTAATGTAGAAAAAAGAATGAAAATGATATGAATTTAACGAAGAATGACTTCACTGTTTAGGTTTGTTTATATGTTAGTCTTTTGTCTGTTTATTTTTATTAAATATATGTGTTTTCAATGCATATTATATAAAAACATTCGCTTTCTGTACACCTTCTCTCTGTACACATTTAGGTGCCATATTTCGTATTTCTCTGTTCGAATATTAAAATACAAACATGTTTAAATAACAATATTTCACTTCATACAATTCAAACAAATACCTACACTGTACGTTTATTATAATGCATAGGAGCTCGTGTCAACGGGCGAGGTGTCGTATAATAACTGCAATCTCTATGGGGAAACACCATGCGTTGCCACTTGCCTCACGAAACGCACGTTTGCCCTACTAAACACCACTTTCGCATACCATGCATATCTTAGAATAATAACGCTTAGAACCGCAATAGTTGTATGTAATGTTCCATTTCAATACCTTGATATATATAAAAAAAAATATGCGTTAATTTAAGATAGTCCAGGAGGACAAGTAACCGGGGCTTCCTGATAGTTAGAGACACTTGTAATATATTAACGTGAACTAGGCGCAAGACTCTACCGTGTCTTCGGAAAAGACTTTTGCCATATATCGAGGTACACAAATTTCACTACTTTAATAAGTACCAGTTAGATATCACTTTTCATTATAAAAAGTACATATCCTTACAATTGTATGCGTGTCGATGATCATATGTACACAATATTATCACACACATACAATATTTTTTCGTTCCAATATAAGTCAACATGGTATTAAGAATCTAATTGTCTAGGCTAGTATTTCTTTACCAGTGGTCCGTGGACCTCTAGGGGTTTGCGAGTATATGTATGGGGGTCCCCCGTCTTATCTATGTATAAATCAGTAAATAAATGTCCAATATCCGAAATTTACTTGTGTATTTTATTATGGAAATTCTTAAAATTACTCAACATTCTAGAGGTATCTTTCGTACTCAATTTTCTAGAGGTCCGTGAAGTATAGGTTAAGAAATACTGGTCGAGACGTTATTAGTCTATGATACATATGTTACCAACATACCGCTTGCATATGCACTGCATACTTAACAGCATGGAAACCGTCATTAGCTGGCATAGTTTCTATTTAAACACGTTTAAAAATGATTACAACTGTTTTAATGTTTACTGCTTCGAAAATTCATAAATAAGTTTTACTAACAGTCAGTTTCACAAAGCTGATCATTTAAGCATTGTAAATTGTAGGCATTATAATTAATGACGCTTTAACTTAGTGACGTTGCGCGAAACAAATTTATGAATAAAAATGCAAATTAAAGGCCAGTTTAATAATTTATTATGTCATGATGTTCAGTGTTTAATGGTGCTATTTGTAACGATTTAATGAAAGTAGTGTGACTTATTATAATAAATGTCATGCACAAGTCGACAGTGGCGCCGCACCTGTCATCTGTCTGTCAAAAGGATGAGAGGACGCCTCGACTAGCGTGCATGTTTAATATTATAATCATGGTTGTTTATTTGTATCCAATAGCCTAAAAGTATCTAAATATTAGAGGACACAACAAGTAGTGTAACATTTTTAACGTACATACCCCATTTACCCCATTAATGTTTCTTTACCATGCATATCTTCATCAAAGCAAGTATTAATTAATATATGATGCACCCGTAATAACGGGTACGTGTCGTATTAAAACAATGGTTCCCCGTCAACCATGGTATTAAATTCATTTATTAACTCCCAACTTAATGCACATCTATATATTATTTAATATCTATTGTAATATTACTTTTGTTATTATTATGTATTACTTTGTTGATGGATGTTTTACTCGTGTACCGCTTGGCTACTTCGTAAATCTCTGATGGAAATACAGCTTTACTCCACTAGTTTAATGTACTTCAGTAAATATATATTATTTGTTGCTGTTGTTGAATATACAAGGTGAAAACGTGACAGATGTTTTATCACGTGCTGTAATTACAAGTTTGACCCGAAGTATTCACAGAGCAACAATTATTTAATTATTATCTATTCTTAGATTTATATGTTCTTTAATAAAATAAGATACGGTAAGATTTATTTGGAACAAAGTCATTTATCGAGGTTTTATACATTAGTCCTGCAGAAGTATAAACTATGTTGCAGACATCAATGCTCTCCTTAATTGCTATATTTAAGAAATGAGCTAACGATAAAGAAGTTTTAACAAATTAAGGTTACAAACTTCTAACAATGGTTGCCAGATAACGCTTTATTGTTAAAAATCTTCTAAATCTAAATAATATCTTTAATTTAGTTGAGATATACGTGGTAATGGATCTTCCTGCAGAAATGAGATGATTTTTTGCCGGGAAAAGCTTATGGCACTCTTCCTTCTTCTATCTCCGTAAAAATCGTACCATAACGAACACTCCGTTGAGCTCCGAAAAAAGCCAAGAATTAATATAAATGTACCACTGGAAAGTTTGTCAAATTTAACATACAATATTTGACACCAAAAGACAGCGGACATGTGAACAAAAATACTTGTAGCACTAAACACAGTCAACGAACCGACTATGATTGAGATATCCATTTCAGTGCAGGATCCTAAGTTGAGTCATCTGTCGGAAGAGCGGTCCAAACACGGTGTTTATAGCAGCTTTACCATTTCTATGAAACGAGATCGCCTCATAGACTTGTAGGGCTCGTACCGAAGTAGCTGGCCCATAAACGGTTGTTGGCGTACGAAAATCCTCGGCCGTTAGTGGGTAGTACGACATTATATTACGATCGTTGCTTACCGTGGGTGTTACTGCGTTTTGTCTATATATAACACAGTTTAATCGGTAAATAAATAACGGAACGTTTTATGATTATTAGCGTCGGATTTTAATATGGCTGCTTAGTGAATGTAGGTGGTATTAAAATATAGTTAAAAACACTAAAAATATGCATTTATTGAGCCGGCAGCTTCATTATAAGTGCCTTGATATCATCTAAGAGAATTCTTATGTTCTTCATAAGATGGTGCCCTTTTAAGGCTGAGTGTCCACCAAAAATTTTGTGACGTAATAAGGTAGTTCACGAGGAAAGTACTACCCTGTTTAATTTCGTTATTTTTGTATGTAACGTAGTTGTCGTCCTATTGGTGGATGTTCTCCGCGCATACCGCCTGGCTACTTGGCAAATCTCTGATGGAAACTCAGCCTTACTCTAGTAATTTAAGGTTTGAGTCTAAAATATTTCAAATGAGTCTTTAATCTTATGACTTAACACTTAAATCTTACAATATTATTCGAGTAGTAATGCGAAAACAGGGCAGTCTTTTCAATAAGTTTCAAAAGGTTGAAACCTTGCCGTCACTAAATGGTGGTCATTGGATGTTACAAAAAAAACTAAAATGAAAAAACACTTCTATCAGTTTATTATTCCATGTACCATGTACTACACTATACATGTATGTATATTTGTAACAATATAAAAAAACATTTCGCAAGACTTTCTGTTTACAATTATTGTTCTGTAGACTGTCAGTGGTACCAACCGAAACTAAGCACTGGAGAAAACATGTCGTGTGTGTATGTGTTTGTGAGCGCCACAGTCACGTCCTATGTCACGTCCTGTCCTTTGGCGCGCAGTGAAATGCGGACTTGTCATCTGCGACATGTAAAGAAAGCTAGGTGTCACTATGTCGTCACGATGTAACTTAATTTGTGACTTTGTACGTTTCATTTCTGGTTTCCCGAACGTGAGTAAGTTCGAATCCTGCACGCACCTCTAATTTTCAAAAAGTTATGTGCGTTACAAGTTAATTATCACTTGGGATGAAGGAAAACATTTGAGAAAACGTGAGTTCTCCGTAACGTGTGAAGATGTGTGAAGTCTGTCAATGCACACTTGGCCTTCACATTATGAGACCCGATGAAGGGTTATGGCCAAAGGAGATAAAAAAAACGTGTTCACTGGTTGAAAGTCTGATTTAATGTGTTGTTAATACAATTCGAAATAACGATTGAACAAATGAGTTGACATTTGTTGACATTTCCATCATACAACAATTATATCTATTACAGACTTGAATTTTGGTTATTTTCCAATACCCGAGCCCACCAGTGGGACAGTTATGGGTTGATGATGAAGAGATATACATTTTGAATATAACTAGCTAAATACGGTCTCGTTTTGCTATGGTATTAGTTTCCTGAGTAACGAAAGCGAATCAGCTATGTGAAATTATAAAGAAACTTTGTAAAAGTTTCAATATTTACCATCGTCAAACGTTATTTTGCGTCATTTTGTCGTGTCGTTGTCACACTTGTGATCAAACATTAATATTTAGTATCTACACTTTTATTTCATTTAAATCGAACTATGTTGAGTATATGGGACCAATACTATACACTTAGTAATAGTTTGTAAGCATAAATACGACGAAGTTTTTTGATATCATGTTGGCCTAAGGTGAAGCATTTAAAATATGTAAGTGTATGGCAATGTCGTGTATTTACGAACGCCGACACGCACACAATTGTAGAAATGCATTTTTTTGGATCGAAAATAGTACCTAGCTTTTAATTATAAAGAAAATTGGAAAATGTTTTCCATATATACATTTTTTATCACCTTGCCAAGTTATCCTTTACGGCTTCCTTCATTGTTACACATTACGTAAGTATTTTGCGGTTGTGACCGTTATTACATGTATTTAATATTTTACTTTAAAACTACAAGCTTAAGTAATACGTTTTTAGTGATGCATATGTAAAAGTTGATAAAGTAATAAAGTACTCAATTGAGTACCTATAAAAGGAGATAAAGTATCAAACTTGTTGACTATAGTTGACACAGCGCCAGTATCTTGTTCCGCGTTTCTTTCCGCCTGTTTTGTTTATATTCATAGCGTTAATCAAGTATGAATAAAGCCGCTAACACTCTTTCCACATGACGGAGGTGCCAAGAAAATGTGTGATTTCACCCTCACTTCCACTTCGAATTCCACGATTATAGTTACAGATAGTTACAGACAGTTTTTGTAACTTTGTTTACAGTTTAGTTTCGTAAATAAATGTAGTAGTAACACATATTATAACTAACGTGTAGCCTACTCATCTTTAAATATAGAAGAAGAGATACATGCCCTGCTTTGGCTGTTAGAAGGTTAAAATGAAACATAAATAGGTATGACCACGCATAAAAGATGTAAATATAATAGCTATCCATTTTTGTCAATTATAATGTCTACGTTTGAAGTTAGTTATTCTAGTTATTAAATTTAAATACTGCCACAACCGGATTTCATTCATAGAGCACACGGTCTCTTGCTATAAACGGCATGCCATACATATTTATACAAATAATATCGTGTAGGAAGGTAAAGTTGTTAAAATAATACTTGTTCAATCTTTTATATAAAAAAAAATATTATTTACAATTATATATTATAACGCTAACACACTCATACCCCGCAGTAGGATTTTCTATATCGCGGGTGACATGGACAATAGAAATGACACGTCACTAACACCCATAACCCGTGAACAAATATTTATCTGTCACATAAATATCTGACTCGGCCGAGAATCAAACCTATGACCCCTCGCTTCGCAGGCAGGGTCACTACCAACTAGGCTATTAATAAATTAATAATCATACTCATTCCTTTATATTTTAACGTCATGATATTACCGACGCAAAGACTCATTCCCAATTGGTTTTATAATTATTTTTATCAAATTACGATGTAAAATGGTTATATCTTAATTTTTCAATAACACAGAACTTCTTATGACTTTATGCACACATATACGAATCGTAAAAATATACTAATACGTCATAAAACCTTCCTAAACCGCCTGTTGTGTACGAGTACATCTGTATAGTCGAATACTTAGATAATAAAGAATACATTAAGCATTAAACTCGCCATAAAGGTCAAATAAATAAAATAAAAGTACATATTTTAAACTGTACAATCAATACCGATGCATTCAAACACGCACTCTAACTATATTTAGTTTTAATTTTACTCTTGGAACACGTAAAACAAACGACGCATCCCGCGCAAATCGCAGCGCAGCTAAACCAATTTTTAAATAACGAACATACTCGTATCTGTTTAATACGCGATACCAAATGGATACTAAACGCGTAATTATGATAACTGAAGCGCTTGTTACTTTCATCGCTGGTATAAAACAGTAGTGAATGCAGGAAAAGCTTTTAAAATCACGTTCCCCGATCAGATTAGAGCCGATACCGTGAGAAGAGTACGTAACGCAAACAGATGACGAAATGAGAAAATTATGTAGAAATCAAGTATTAGACTAGCTTACTTTTATAGACTTGTATTTAGAAGCAGTTAAATGCCAATTACGTATACATGGTGATGTCATTTACTTGGCATCTTCCTTGAATGGTTATTTTATAACGGATTCGATGTAAACTTCCTTGGGTACAGCGTAGAGGTGTGGTTATTAGTGATAGATGATTAAGATTTATTCGTTGAACATTTAATTCATTAGTTGTTTAAAATACGAAATAATAATTGAGATAAGTTCCGTAATTATGGTATCCATTCATATAATATAAATACATCATCACAATCTATAACTATAATTCAACCCACTATTAATTATCAATACTTGAAGTCTCACAGATAAATAGAAAGAGAGGATTAATTTTACATATCGCCATCTACTTCACTCCAGTTTCTAGAACAATGTCAAAGACAAAGATGGAAATACGCACAATTGATCCTCTCTTTCTATTTCTCTGTGATAGCTCATAGTATTGTTTGTGAGTACGAAGTTTAGTTTATCAACATGACCAAACCAATCGGGAGACATGAAAAATTTGAAAATATTATGGAAAATTCCCACAAGTACGGATTTCCTCGCTATATTTTCCTTAACATCTCATTTGATAAATCGTATACTATTAAACAAGGAAAATTAGATCACATGATCGTACGTTTTTTAGAAAATCCGACATTTATAATGAATCGATTTATCAAAAGAACATTTTTAAAAACAATTCGCGTGTACCTATTTATTTTATATATTTTAAATATACATAGTTAGTGCCTTTTGGTTAATGGATTGGAACATAAAGGAAATAGTTTAAAAAAATATTTTAGTTTGTTTAAATTAACAAGATTGACTTGTTCATTCCCTAGTACATTAAACTAATAAATTTAATATTTATGTTACCGATAGCTTCTGTAGCATTACAAAGAAACGTCAAGTCACAACACTAGTTGACTTATATGTCCTTACGTTATATGTACTTACGTATATACAAAAATATGAGATGGTATAAGGGGGGCAATGACCAATTACAATCAGATTACTTTGTACGTTTTCGACTACTTACTTAAATGAAGTTGTTATCAGTCTACTTAGCAACAATTAATAACAATGGATTCCCGCTAAGTAAAGCCTCCACTATTAACTACTTGGGTAAAAATCAAAGTTTATAAGCATTACTCTGTGTCAAGAAACCACAGAGTAGGATCCTCACAATATGACATAAAAAGTCATTAATGATTAAAAAAGATATGAAAGTAATGATCTTTTATTTTGTAAGACTTCGAGTTATGTGTATTTAATAACAGACATCAGAATCGGATTCACCGGCTTTTCACGATGGTAAAACATAGTAACAATCAATTAAATATCGATTGAAGATTTCTCTATAAAGAGCCATCTTAACATTCTTAAGGTATAATATTCACGATGTATGCAGAGCAAATTGTAACAGAGATAAATGTCTCTCGGGTGATTTAATGCTGGTCGTAAACGGCTCGGGGCTAGGGCTGGCAGTGTTCAGTTTCAGAGCTTGTAAAATTTTTTTTTTTTTTCATTTCTGTTGTTCTGAGGCTAGCAGTTTAAAGTTTCAGGGCTGCTAGTAAAATATTTTATTAATT